>JAXQGX010000616.1:0-13053 GCA_037040455.1 Irpex sp. P115-07
AACTTGTCACAGCGTGCTGTACGCCGCTGTCAACTCAACGCCATCAAGGCCATGCTGCCCGAGCTCGACCCTCCGAAACCGCTTCCGAAGATAGCCGAAATTGTGGGCAACGGGTACGTTCTTCTTCACAAAAGAGAGCGAGAGCCACGGTCAGTCAGTCCAGCTGAAACAACTGTGCTGCGAGAATTTGTCACACGTAAGGGCATTCCAATTCCGAATGCGTGGTACGAGCAGCCAAAGCTTTCGCGGTGGGCTCGAGTGCGTTTGCCCAACGGACAGATTGCCAGATCACTATGGAAAGAGGGGGGGACACCTCTAAGCAAGCTTCGAATGGCCCGCAATGTCAAGGTGAGTGTTTCAAATGACAATGCTGTACTTTATGATGTCACGGCCTGCTTACTGTTGCGATAGGTTGTTAATGAGAAGGGCACTGACTTTGCAGAGATACGATACTACTTCAAGATGCGAACATCTGCTAATGGAGCAGAGAAAGTGTTCGCAATGGCCCACTTTTATAGTGCTCCCGATGCAGACCTGCTTAGAGAATCATCGAATACCCTTTGGTCATGCTCAAAGCAAGACGAGAACATTGGTCTGCGGGTAATTGAACTGGGAGAGATTACGGCCGTAGTTGCTATGGTGCCGCATCCTCCTATTGTGGACCCTGCATTGGGAAACATTGCCGGTCGAGTATTTGTAGTTGAGAAAATCGGACTAGAGGTGATGTCGTTGGTAGGAGTAGAAGAAGAAGACGACAACGACGAAGAGTAGAGCAATCATCATCACTCCAAAACTGTACTTTGTGTGAAAGATATAAAGGCAAAAATGTGTGTATAGAATATCGCTACACAATGTACGCTGTGGCGTTCATAAACTGCATGATGGTTCGCGCCATCAATTAAATCAATACAGAGCGCCATTCAGATTGCCTATTTGGGCAAGTCTGGTTGCTTACTACCACCATCACCCATTCGCTCGCTCAAGCCATGCTGGCCTTTCCGTAAGTTCTCTATAAGTCACCTATTGTATTCACTTATCGAAATCATATCCTACTCACATAGACAATCAATCTCTCACGGGATCACAACCCAATTGGACGTGGACGTCCGGAAGGCTCAAGAGAGTCTTGATAACCAGACGGACAAGATAGCAGGGCAGGAGGCGGGGTGCTTCGATATTAGGGACACAGAGACATCTGTTGCGGTTCAGATAGTCAATAAGGAGGCACCTAGTGCTGCGAACAAAGCTGTTATACAGAAATCTCGTCATCGTGCGTTCTCGAATACTGTTTACCAAGCCACGTGTACTGATGCGAAGAATACCTCGCAGACCTCCTCTGTGAAGAAGTCATGAGATACAGCGGAGAATTTGTCGATAACCCTTGCATGTGCCACAGGGATATGTATCGACATGCATTCCTCACTGGTCGTGTTTCACCTCTCCGAGATCTCCTTTGGAACGACAAGTACTACACGTTCTATGGAGGAGTTGCTCTTCCCTTCTTCCCCGATCGTTCCACACCAGCTGACTTGAAGAAGGCCGCACCAAGCTCGACAGCCCAGGCCCACTTGGTAAACAACTTCGCTATCAACTTACGACACCTGGTCGGGGCGGAGATGTCAATGTCGGCTTGGGCCTGTTTGACATCATTGCAACAAGAACAGTTTCGGGTTGTCCACACCATGCTTGACTGCATGCCCGCTCTCGTTCGGGCAATTCTGCAGGAAAGTCCCACTAACCAGTACGCAGTGCTGCGGATACTGGCAAACACCTTGAGATCTTTGGATGGTCTCGCAGGTGTGGAAGACAAGGCTTGGACGGAGGTACTTGGACACAGCCAGACGGAGCAGGCAGTCTAGATAGTGCATGTATTTAGATAATTGCTGCATGCTCGTGTATAGATTGTCGGGATTACAGGTTCAGGTTGCAACAATATGGAACGGCCGGCGCCAACGGAATGATTCAGGTTTACGTCAAACCAACACACGCGCGTATCAACACAATGCGTAGGTACGTATGCGGTACGTGGCGACACCCGTTTTACTTCTCTCTTTCAACTACCATCCTTTTCTCGTTCTACGCTCCTCACCGGCTTCAAGGTAAGTCGAAAATTGCCTCGTAAACGTTTTCAACCTGAGTGGCAGACCAGGTGCGCATGCCTCGACGCACGGCTGCATACAGCTCTTCATCGGAATCTTCACCGTCGCCTGCGCCTGGCAACGTGGCAGGCATATGCAACTCCTCGTCCTGGGAGTCTGGAACGACTTCGTCGTCTTGAAGAACAGTATCAGCAGATTCATACGCGGCGAAAGACTCATACGAGAGTTTGATATACCTGGTAAGTCTGACTGAGCTTGGGACAAGGCTGGCGACGCCGGCGTTCCCTCTCTTGATGACTCCGGCTGGGTCTGCGACGATTCGAGCACGGGTGTTGCAGGCCTTGGCGATTCGGGTTGCGTTTGTGATTCAGGTTGCGTCTGCGATGATTCGAGCGCTGGTGTTGCAGGCCTTGGTGATTCGGGTTGCGTCTGCGATTCGGGTTGTGTCTGCGATTCGGGCTGGGTCTGCGGTTCGGGCTGGGTCTGCGGTTCGGGCTGGGTTTGTTGTTCGGGCTGGGTCTGCAATGCTGTTGATGCAGGCCTCAAGGATCCGTGATCAGCCTGCGACAAATTACGTGCTGGTACCGCAAGCATGGCGGATTCCAGCCTGGTCTGCGAGGACTCGAATTTCGTGGTGGGTAACAGTACGGCTTCGGCAGGTGGACTCGGAGCGTTTGCCTGCACCACTGGTGGAGGTAAATCAACGTATGATAATGCTGGTGACGGTGTATCGGGAACAATGTGTGCGTCATCTTGGCCTGCAGCATTGGGTGGCCGCAGTTGCTCCTCTTCTGCATGAAGAGGGGTAGGTACTTCGCGAGTTTCTTGAATATTCTGGTTCAGGCTCGCGCCACTGGCAAAGAGAGCTGCACGGGGACGTTTAACCGATGTCAGGGACTGTGATGGTTCGTCCAGAACCCTTTTTGCATGGGAATTGACTGGATCGGATGCGCTTGAGAGCATATGACTAACGTGGCCTTCAGCAGATTTTGATTGTGATGTAGCAGTGGCTGGGGCTATTGCTGGTCCAACCGCTGGCACACGGCTAGCGGCCAGCGGTGGACTTGGATCGTCCGCGAGGGTGAGTCGATAAGTCTGCCATACATTGTATATAAGTGACGGCTCGTTGATATTTTGATTAGTAGGCCACACACCGTCGATTCCCTCGAGGGTCGAAGCATCAAAACCGCTAGCATACTCGGGGGTGCGTCCGATACAGGCACTCCATTTACGGACACCTCGATAGTCACCGGCATGTTGATTCTGTCTGCTTGATGTCAGAAGTAAGTTGTTTCGTTACGGTGACAAGAATATGCAGGGAGATTACTGACTGCTGTGACCTGCAAGGTGGCTTCGCTCTTGTTGTAGTATCCAATCGACGCGATGGCTAGAGGGTTCAGAAAGGCTGTGGCGCCTACTCATTCCAAAACGGGATATGCCGGTGAGCTTTTTGAGCTCGCTTGTCTGACTCGGTCGTGGTTCTAACTTAGACTGGCTTGCTTCTCTCGCTCGTTCGTGACACAGACATGGACAGGGCACATGCGATATCCACAGGCATATCGCCGCAGGATCCTGCCACTGAGAAGATGATGTCGCGCCCATACTCTGGGACAAGCACTGTACCGCCTGCAGAGTTTGCGCACCGGGCTCATCGCGAGCTTGGTGAGACTCCGGGTTTTGATATGCATATGCACGCTGGCAGCCCAGGGCAGCAGTATATGTTACCCGGGTATGGGGCGATGATAACCTCGCATAGGCCTGTTCAGGCCCGCGGGAACACTTACAACCTCAGTGCTTCTATGCCACGTCCTACCCCCCTGTCGATAGGGCCGGGTATGCCTGATTGGGATGCTATGATCCCTTTCGACTCCGAACCGGTATCTGCCAGTGTATTTTGCCTTTGGTGAAGATCCTCTAACACACACTTCGTAGACAAAGGAAACCACTTCTGGAAAAATGTACCCCGCAGCGGGCCACGAGATCGTTGACAACCCGGCATATACAACCATGAAATCTATCGAGAAAAAGTGAGTACACTGTCAATTATCTGATCATGCTCGCTACTGACTATGTTTTCTGATCAAAAAAGAATCGATACGTTCTTTGAGGACTATCTTGCGCTGAAGTGAGTCTGTCCCTCACGAAAGCTGTTTTATGGCTTAAACGAGCTGCCAAGGAATGGGACATCTACCAGTTCAGTGCCGCAACACCGTGCCGAAGTTGGGCGGCTGGATTACGAGACACACAAGCACCTAGCGATGTACTGGTACCGAGAAGAATATGAAGAAGCACGTCGGGCGATGGCTGGCAAGACAGACCAGGAAGAGTTGACACGGCCTAGTGAGCGTAACATCGCCTACCTGAAGAATGGGCAGGGCCAATTACCATCCTCCGTCGCGCTCGAAAAATGTCGGACTACCAGCCGTGGCGCGTTCAACGGGTTTGTAAACAGGGGTGATGCACCGCGAAAATGGGACTCTGATGCTACTACCGAGCAGCGAATCGAGTATCGCCGCCAGATGGAGAGCGAGCACGAGATTTTTCGCTTGTGCGACGACGGATGGAAGGCAGAGCAGTTTGCAAAGAGTCAATACCCGTCCTTCAAACTCTCTCACCGACGACGTTATGAAGCCGCAGGGGAGGAAGTTCCCGATTGGGCGAAGAGTGACAGGGCAGCCAAGCATACCGACGAGGGCACCGTCGACCCTGGTGCCCAACCCCAATCAGGGCGTAAGCGCAAAGGAGCCACCAAGACAGTGGTTACCGCAGAGGAACATACGCCAAAGCGTCGTGCTCCTCTCAACATGACGAACGCACTGTAAGTTACCGATCCTAAGGCCACTCAGACTGTTGACTTTTTTCCGCAATAGTGTCGCATTGAGATCGTCGGCGAACGTGACTCCCACGACAACGACAGCTCCTCAAGCTGCTGCCGTCGATGTTCCGCAGGAGAACGCTTTTGAGACGTCGCCGGAGCTCGACGCGAACAAGTCTTCGTCAACGCCGTTGACAGACCCTGCTGAGACAACAGCGCAAGTGCTGCACGAGCATGATAATGAGGAACTCCTCCAAGTTGCGTCTCGTACTACTGAAATGACTAACGCAGCGGCGGCAATGTCAGTGCCGGAGAATAGTCCAATGCGGTGAGTGTATAATACCTTCTATTCTAAGGTAATCCCCTAACGCATCTACCGTCATAGTCACGACTCAGGTGGCTTTACAGCAGTCACAGCTCAGACGACTTGCTCTTTGGACAGTCCGCAGAGCGCTGCTTCGGTCCCTGCTCAGACGGCTCATGTGCCAGACAGTCTACGGAGCCACCCAGAACCACACCCTAGCTCTTCCATCGAGAGTGTGCCACTTGGTAATCCGACGAGTGCAGCGCCCGATGCAATACCACCAGACAACACCGCCAACATGGAAGTCATCACAGCAGCCGTGGCCACCGACACCAACACTACACCCGAGGCCGAGTCAAGAGTAGCCACAAGCGGTCGAAGGTCAGCTCAGCCTAAGGTATTCACGCCAGGCCCGCAGAATACCATTCGGTAGGCTTCATGACATTCACGATGATAGTATAGCACTGACCACATCGGACAGCAATGCATGTGGCCGCCACTGGAAACAAGAGAATCCAGAGGGATCTAGCGCGGCCTTCAATGTGTATTGGCAGGAGTGTCAGAAGGACCAGGAACGGATGAAGGTTAGTCAACTACACTCGATAGATGATGCGCGCTGAAATATCTTTAGGTGTTCTCCGATGAGGTCGCCGTACTCGCAAAACAAAAGGCAGCACCACGGGGTAGTGCCCGCGGGGGTGGACGTGGCCGTGGCCGTGGACGTGGCCGGGGTCGGGGTCGGGGCAGCGAGGACGCTACTAGTAATGTATAGCGACTGACTCGGCGACTGAGGTGAGCAAATCGTTTCCGATATTTTCTCATGTTTAACGAATATCTACAGAGTTTCGCATAGTAGTATGTTCCATATAGCCACCCAGTTACTCATCGTATTCACAGCGTACATTCGTCGCCGCCTCTTTCAGTGCTGCATCGGGTGATGGTCACTGTCGCCTGCACTAGTACTAGTGGATGCTTTACCATGCTATATATATTGTGTCGAAGGCCTTGTAGGTGTCTATAAGCTACTAGATAGTGCAACATGTATACAGCGTGCAATACCGAGAACCCGTTACACACCGCTATACCACACTATACACCGCAAGAAGACTCAGCTAGCCCGAGCTATATTACGCTATCTCGAGCGAGATGGGCATGGCTGGTTGACGGGCTTAGGGCGCTCTCGATATAGCATAATCTAGAAAAGAGGTTCGTTTTACAGAGCAGAGTGTTACATCATACATTTGGCTACACTGTGCTATATGGGGCAAGTTCGTGTTCCCACTGGGGATGAAGCTGGACGTCAGCGGTCAATTTTTGACCTATATTCCGAGGCCTCCAATAAAGGAAGATTTACTAGGAAGTACGAACTGGCCGAGCCTGGTTTCTACGCCGGTTGGCACGTCCACTACCTGTACAGAGCATCCTTTACTGATCAATAATCTTGACGTCAGTATTGAAGGAGACGGTATTCATGTTGATGACAATAGCACGCCAGCTTCACAGCTCAGTTCCAAGTTTTCCATACACGAGACAAATGACAGCTTATGGGTCCTGCATTTGTCTGTCATACAATCTCACCGAGATGGTCGTTCTAAGTGCGCTAGATAAAATAGAGAAAAAATGGGCTGTAGGCAACGTAACGGACTCGAGCAAGTAATCGTCATACCTCACGCCCAACGCATGCGATCAGACTACTCCGTAGACTTGAGTCACGGCTTGAATCTAGGTCGTACTCACGCCTCTGATTTATACAAATACGTACAATGAACGAACAAGAGTCCTCCGAGGCAGAACATACGGCAGAAAACGGGGAAGGACGAATTCCACGAAGGTCGGAAAGAAGGAGGAACTCGAGCATGTACAGAGGATTCTGATTCAAGGGATCTTCCGTGACGGGTTTGACGAGCTCGCATGAGGCCACGGTCTCGAGCACACACAGCAAGGGCTGTCGCCGAAGGCCCGAAGCAGCAGCGCACGAGCAATCTTTCTTGAGCTTAATCTCGTTAACATGAATCTCGTACGTCGGACCGTTTATGAAAACATCTCTTCTTCCCGCCTGCTTCGGATAGAACGATAGAATCTTCCCTTCGCATGTGTGGTCTTCGAATCGGCCCAGAGCGAAACGGAGAAGCATGTTAGACGTGAGGCAGGAAGTAAAGCCACGGCAATGAAGGCGAGCACACCAGGTTTGCATGCGAAGGATCAATCGGTATAAACTGCTACAGAGGCTGACTGCGAGTGCTAATGAGAAACCGCCGATATCATAGGGGAGCCACAGAGCAGAACCTTTGAGTTTGCTTTGCTGTGTCATGGAGTCCACAAAGCGCCCTCAGGCTAACGGCAAGGAGCACTGAGTATTGACTCGGAGAACATGAGTGTCACTGGTAGAGCGCACGGTGATAGCAGATGTAGATAGGGTGTCGAAGAAGGGAGAGACAATCGCGAGGCACAGGTGGAATGCCAGTGACAGCGGGAGACAAATCCAGGTCGTCCCGCGCCAGGTCTGCTGTATATCGAGCTGCTTCGATGTCGCTTGGCCTCCAATTGTACGAAAACGCCGAGACAGATCCCAACAAGGGCGCACGAGACATTTCGTACAACAATGCACTAAATGAGCAGTGAAATGCGTCACAGCGACGATCATCCTGTAGGTGAATTGGTTGTCAATCGATTACAAATCGGCAAACAAGGGGGGATGATTCTTTCGGATGGAGACAAGAATATTAGCAGTTTAATGCGCAAGCTAAAATTGACCATAAATCGTAACTTAGTGGCCAGTAGAGGTACTTGCGGCCAACGCATAAGTTAGTGACTGATGAGCAAGATCGCGGAGCAAAACGATAGTTTCACTTCTCATGTAATTCGTACTCACCGTACTTATGAGCGTGGCAGTGGTACTTATTGGCCTGCCAATGGTATAAATCCGACTACCAGTGGTTGGCCCGGCAAAGACCAATGAGAGACTCCGTTAGCTAGCTGGCTTACAAGTACCTGAATTCAATGCTGCGCAGATAGATGGCATGAACGTATGGTCTGACTGGGATTGGCTGATTAGCACTCACAATTCTATTCGTCCATAATAGCTTGACATAACGATGTGTGACACTGTGTACACTCACCGAACGCGGCCACTTGCAGAGGAGGCTAGCACTGGAACCGGCTGTGCCCGACGCTTCGGCGGGCACAGGTGATCCATCACGATCATGTCCATCAATGCATCATTCCGTGTTGCCACAAAGGCAGAGCACCTCTGAATGGGGCAACTCGACTCTCCGCAACAACTTCCACGCAGGCGCTGATGATGATTCATGCCATGATGGACGAGTGTACGGTAAGTCATGGGGTGAGATGATTGAAGTGAAGCCAACCGTGCCCACCGTGCCCGAGATAGCGCGTCACTTCCGATCACTGGTGGTGTGTATTTTGAGCTCGAAATCAGGAGCACTAAATCAGCTGTATGTGGCTGACTTCAATGCTGAATTGTAGGAGGTCGCGGAGACCATGGAACCTCCACAGGATCACCAGAGGGCTTCTTGCGGAGGTATGTAATCCGAGTAGGATGGTCCATGCGGTGTAGGCTGCATCGCATGGGCTAGGCTGATACCGTGATGTATTACCACGCGCTTTCGACCTTCAGGGAGGGTTTAACCAATTGTCGGGTCCCTCTGGAACTCGTGCTTTCTTACAATCGAATCAATTCCAGTGTCATGGGAGTGGAGGATGGATGGATGGGTAAGGATATCCAATATCAATACGCGAACTCGAGCCCTGCACCTCGATGAGTCGACGATGACCAATGTCGCTGCAATTTTGTCCCCCACAGGTCCGGAGTTTGCTCACTCGTAACCATCCGCGCTCTCCTGACCGTCCTCCTTTCGGCATAGAAAACTATTCCGTCATTGACTTCTGATGGGCTTGTCGGTCTCATCCGCCTCACCGGACTGGGATGAGAAGACAGGACGTGGTACAAGACTTTGGATATGCAAAGTATCCATTGAATCATCCGACGACAAGTCGCGAGAAGATGACGTTCATATCAAATCAAAGCCTTATGCGATGCTGAAGTTCCGACAGATGTGGACTTGTAACCTCGCAGCAACACCGCAGGTAAGTGCTCGCTAAGCTCCTCACGCCTGGACTGGTTGTTTCGCAACCCATACTCGAAGGGCGGCATCTTGCACGGCAAAAAGTGATGAATCATGGCGAACAGTTGGTCAAGAAGATGGACAGATGGCTAGGAGACTTGTGGCCATGGTTGTCGATGGAGATTACGGAACGGCTTTCCAGTACTAGCCTGAGCGATCCGATAGCGTTCAATCGTACGCTGTATTCACGACCTGAAGCAGAGTGAGACGGATGTTTGAATAAGTTGATGATGATTGATGATGATATTTGGAGACTCGTTTTGTCCCGCGAGTCTTTCAGGTTGCAATCTTCCCGCGACGGTACGCGTCAGATCCCAGTGCTGCTCTTGCAGTGCCACTGGTAAACTTGCACGAACATCGTCGTCGCAAAATTAAGCCATAGATCACGGCGACTTGGAAATAGGCTATGGGGAGATGTTACACAATGGCATGGTGCACCGCTGTATCTATCCTACAGGTTCCGCCTCTATTCCCTCTCATTCTCCTACTCCCACAACTTCCGCCAATGGTATCCCTTTTCTTGATGATCAGTACTGTAATTAGGCCGCAACTACAGCGCATCGCATATGCATACTGTATCACCGCTCTTCATGGCCACAATCCCCGCCACTCACCAATTCCAGATCCGCCCGTCCCACAACGCCGTCACCTGCCTAAATCGTATATCTTCCTCCCGCCCTCATGCGCTCCATCTGTTTAAGTACGAACTTCATTAGTATGATTATCAAAATCGCTCGAAGCTGCATTAGACCCGGAGTGCGGTATGATAGTACGCAATCAATGCCTTTTACGACGAGAGCTTCGAGATTGGCTTCTTGAGGTTACTAATTCGCGTTGCTGTGCCAATGCCAGTGAACTGGCGAAACCGATACTGGTCAGCGTGTGCGTGAGAGGACTCGGAGGCGTGGACCAGTGGCACCACAACTTAAACTGCAAACCTATCATTTGGCGAGGACGATTATGATGACTTCATGTGCATTATTGCTGCCCAACGCGAGGGATGAAACGTGTTGATTGCATGTCCAATTGCACTACAGAACCTTCTATCGAGAAAACAACGACGACGAGACCGACTGAATCGAGACGAGGCGAGGGCAAGTGGGGAGACGAACTGTACAGCATGATAAACATGGAACAAGGCAAGAGCGATTAGCAAAGACAGGGAAATCCAGAGGTGCATGCGGACGACGATACGGCTGAGACGAAAACTGCAAAAGGTAAAGGGACATGAAGTGTTGTCGATCCAATGAGGGGGAAAAGAGAAAGTCCATGCAATGTTGCAAAGTTCGAGAACCAAATAATCACATCTCCGAGTTCTTAGCGTAAGTTGGGAGGGACGGGTGTTCGTTCATCCGAACGAAGCCGTAGTCCGGAGAGACTAAAGAGAGGAGGACGAACGTACGTCAGCTTCTACCGTCTTAATGCGGATCTTTAGATAGAGAGGGAGTATTGGAGGTGCATTGAGGGAGGACGAGTTAGGGATTAGGAAGTGATGGTAACGATAATGAGGGACACGGGCCACCAAGAGTAAAATGACTCACTCACATCGGTTGATATCCACATTGTCATTGTGTCCCGCCTGTCCGTATCCTCCATCGGCTCCAGGCGTGTTGGCAGCCGACGAGCTCCCCGACAAACTTGAAGCACTCGTGCTCGGTCTCACGCTCCTGCCGTACCCACCAACACCTCCGCCGCCGGCGCCCGCGTGATGGTCGTCAACGGCGCCATACGCAAAATCCGCTTGCGCGGGGTTGTAACTGTACGAATCTACACCACCCATGCCACTCATTGTTTGCATGCTTCGGACTCTCGGCAAGCCTCCGTCACCTGTGTGGCTCTCCCCAGGGTGAGGTGAAGTGGATGGGCGTTCAGACGACGGTTGATCGGCATATGGGGGTAAAGGGTACGGAGACATGGCATGGCTGTGCCGCCTGTCGCGACGTACACTCAGAGTCTGGGGCGGGTAAGGTGCCTTTGACGACGCTGGCCGCGAAGATCCGGGAGTTATCGGCCTGTGGCTCGATCCTGGTCGCGAGTAGTCGAAAGAGTGTGGTGCAGCCTCATCGAAAGGTGTGGGCAAGGAGGAGAGAGAAGATGCACTATAACCCGTCGTGGGCCGACTTTCCGGTGAGGCACCACCCTGATGAGTAGGCCTGGAAATGGTCGGCAGGCTTCCGTACGCAGACGAGTATGTGTTGATGTGAGGGGTGGGCCTGCTAGTAGTATACGAGCTTGTTGTACTGCTTGTATGCGGGTTCAACAAGCTCGAGAGGCTACCAGACGAAGCAGACGGGGGACCGCTGGGTCCATACGACCAATGCGAGCTTTGATCTTGATACGAATACGAAGACGGCGAAGGTAAGATCATGTCTCTCCCATTACTCGCAGAGGTGGCACCAGAGTAGGAGGACATTGGAGTGTATGCCGACGAGCTTGTCGGCTCGTCCGCAGGCGTCAACGGGTGAGAGTGCGCATACATACCATTGTGTGGGTGGGCCGAAAGCGAGGACGGGTGTGTATCTGGCACTGTCAAAGGCGGTAATGCCGTACGATAGTTCGTAGTCCATCCTGCAGCACCAGGCTGAGTCAAAGGGGTGAATGAGCCGGGAGCGGACAAACCACGACGTCTACCAGGGGACCCTGGCCCACTAGACGAACCGATCGGTAGATGACCCATACCGATTGCAGACCGCGGCGGAGGTATGGAGGGTACTTCAGCAGTGATGTCTCGCTTACGTGGTTTTGGCAGACGAGGGGGCACTCGGCGTTTGAAGTTTGCGACCACCTCAGGTGGTGAATGACGGTTCAGGGTCGGGTGAGCTACAATACAGTGGATGATTAGCTGGTGTAGCACTCTAGAGCGGCCAAGAATGATTGCTTACACCAGGTGCTGGCGTCGGGGTCGTCGATGGCGGGATCGACGTTGCGGAGATTGACTTTGCGCATGAAGCCGTAGATCTACATTCGAAGTAGCACAGGTTAGCATACATCGTTCTCGATAACACCCAAGAAGACGGCGGGCGTCGAGGGAGGAAGGGCGGGGGTATATGAAGAAGGGCCAGGGTCGGCTTACGTTTAGTTGCCGGGAGAAGCTAGCGAAGCGGGATTGTCGGTAGACGCTGGGGAGGACATGCAAAGCAAGCTGCTCTGGTCGCTCGACGATGATGTGCTCGCCTGCCTGATCCCAACGTATCATGTGGTGGTTCTCTGGCCGCTCGAGAAGACTGTGAATGTGCAGACGAGAATGCACGAGATGAGCGTGAAAAACGCGGACGAAAAGGAGGAACATACGCGTAAAGTTTTGTGAGGAAAGTAGCTTGGGGTTTTGCGGGTTGCTGAGGCATCCCGTCTGTCTTCTGCGCCGTCGGAGACTCCTGCTTTGGCGAGGATGTCGGCTGCGACACGGGCGAGTTCGAGCCTTCATTTGGTATGGGACTAGACTGCTGCTGTTGCTGGTCGTCGACGACGCTTGTTTGGGCGGTGAGTTGCGGCGGATACATGATGCCACTGATGGAGGATCCGCCTGCGAGCTGGTACTGGGGCGCGGCGCCCGAGTCCTGTCGCTGGTACTGGCGCGAGTAGGTTGGGTAGAGGTCGGCCATTACGACTTGTAGATGGCGGCGGGGTCGTGCGAGATGTTGTGCGGAGAGACCGACACGTTGCACACGAAGAGAAGGGATTGGCAGGAGG
>JAXQGX010000617.1:0-13048 GCA_037040455.1 Irpex sp. P115-07
GAGTAGCTAGGTATACAACGCAACAGATCCGAATATTGCTACATAAAGCAAATACTTCAGTCGTTGTTGCACGCGACGAAGCCGTCGTAGCTCGCAGCACCGGTATGCGTTACCACCCTATCAACGAAACCACGCAGTGAGTATTATATAGACATACAAGGGAGCGAAGAAAGCCGAACGTACGCGCAGTAATCACCATCCTCGGTGAAGATGACACGATCCGTGCCAGGAGACTGGTAGTCGTCCTCGCTCGATGTGTAGATGCTTCCGTCAGGCAAGAGGGGGAACTACACGATCGAACCACGTATTCAGCATTCGCGCTCGTGGAAGAATGGACGGGCTACTCACCTCATACCAGGGTCCATTGCTACTGCAGTAGAGTGTGATGTCTTCCGAGGCCTCACTGCAATCCACTCAGTCAGCCACTATTAGTATCCTCCGACTCATATTCTGAGACTCACTCGTAGTACTGATGAGGGTAGTCGTCTGGTTCGTTGTTTAGATCTCACGAGCAAGCTTGATCACCAGTCGAGGATCGATGGACATACCTGGCAGGTTCCCGCTGTCCAAATCGTCGAGGGCAGCATTGATGGCAGCCGTGAGATCTGACGCTTCATACTCGTTGCTTCCACACGTCACGGTTCCCGAAGGCAAGGAGCCGCTAGCAATGGAGGCGGCAGTTGCTACAGTTGCAGCGAGGAGTGCAACAACGATCTGCTTGAACATTTCGGAGTGGCGAGGAAGAGAGCAGTGAGAGGGTGGGTGGGCTGGCTAGCGGAGTGTTTCAAAAGTTGGACGCTTATATATATGCTTGAACCGAATCGAAGGCAGTTCAGCGCTGGACAGGGCCAAAGAGCGTTTGATTGAGTAAATCAGAGTAAATCGCTACTCGCACAAGTCGATGGTCGATAGAGGACGCACATGTGTGCGTGTACCATATGGAGAACCTGGCGATGGTAAGTATGGAAGAAGGAGTCTGTTTGGGAATAGAGCGTACCGTCGGATGAACTGCAACTGGAACCTGTCAGACAACCACGGTAATACGGTCTGCCCATATGATGAAGAATTATCGCGCTCAATAAATGCAAGATCTGTGAGCCGTGCCATATGCGTTGTTCGTGATAAAACCAGGAATAAACGCAGGATCTTCTGCGACGAAGGGCAATTAATTAACGATTGCTGATGAAGGGAGCGAAGAGAACGAACGCGAGTATAAAAATGGATGGGCTGTGCGCGTACCATGATGCATGCAGCGTCACCCGAACATAACCCTACGTCGATGAGGGCGATCTAAGCGGAGAACGTCATCATCACGCTGTCTGCTAGGACACGTTTAATGTTGCTGGCAACGGCGGTTCATCGACGCCTGCCGCCAAACTGAACCTGCCTGCTCGCTTTACACCTTCAAATGTCAGCGATGTTGCAAATACGCAGCAAACGTGCACTCACCACGTAATAGTTCCCTATCCAGTCTGTTCTCAAAGCAGCACAAGCAAGAGGGACGCCAGAGAATATCGCTTCGCAGCAGTTCGCGCAGCGTCCATATGACAGTTGTGTTCACGTTCGCCGCCAAAGCGCACTCAAGGGGTAGAAGCATCGTTATTCTTGTCGACAAAACAATCAGAGATTTGCATGTGGGGTTTCGACATCGCCATGAACCGAGCAGGATAACTCGTTCGAGTCCCGCGTCTGAGTGCTATGGAGATAAAGCGAGGCTCTGTCGTTTGCAGAGTATCAAGTGGTGAGTAAATTATGTATGCAGACGGTGATGGAGGTTGGTTGAGAAAAGCACTTCTACAAGTGCTGGGGAGCCGTCACGGTAGATGGCGGGCGGAGCCGAAGGCATGGACCGGGTGCAGTGTCATACCAAATAAGGACAGGTATGTTGAGATGTCATGCTGGCGATGGGCCCATGCTCAATCAACGATAAGCAACCATAGTATGTCACTAAATTCCGTACTAGATGGACTTATTCATTGAATCCTTACTGCCAGTGAACGTACGAGCTGAATCGGAAGAGAACATGTGCAGGCAGTGGCGAGATGTCTGAACCTCGCCAGATCAAAATATTAAAACGTCCGTGAAACTTGGACCATTTATCGAGCATGAATCATGGCATACAAAATACAACACTCAACAAAGAGACATGCCGTGTATATCAGAGAATAATCAAGTCTAGATTTGGGCATGTACGTCAATGTCTCTGCGATACCGACCGCAATTTATGTTATGTGTCCGCCGCCGACAGGTGTTCTTTTGCGTACGTGCGACAGCCGTCATGTTGGCACTTCCACTCCTGAGGTGTCCCCCATTCACGACCGACTACGCCACGTAAGATGGGTCCACGAACGTGATTCGGAGTGAATACCCGCTCGAAGCCTCGCATTTCGTACACGAGACACATCTGTTGGGCATAACTTGGCTCGAGATGGATCTCGACAGTCCATAGGTAAGGAACAGTAGATAGCCACGTCCTCATGGAGTGCCAGTCCAGGTCGTGAATATCCCTGATAGGACCAGTCAAACACAGCGAGGGCCGGTTCAGCTTTTTGAGCGGTACGAGTTTCAGCACTTGCAAAGCCCGGGACCAGCTGTTGACATGGATGATGGGATAGCTGTAACGTTCGTTGTTGTCTTTGTCAATTGCGAACTGCATAGGGTACGCAGAACGCAAAACTACTTCGAACTCCTCAATTTCTTCGCATAGTAGGAGGACATTCTGTATGCTAGAGAGAAACTTGACTTGTCCTTGTTAACAGGCTCAGTACAAGATATCTCGTGTGCCGGAGCCTGTACACTTACCATGCTCGAAAACAATCTCCAGTCTCAAGGTGGTGTGAGTTGCTTTGAGGAAACACGCTAAGCCTTCCAAGTCGCTTTGGCCGAAGATGCGGTGCGTCAGAGTTGCGAGGGTGGTAAGAGCGCCAAGCTTCTCTAGATATAATGGGAGGGAGGGGCCGATGTGTCTGCTGTATTTGTTACCGCAGCGAACATTCTCAATGCGGGTCTTCCCTATATCACTTTGGGCTAAAGCCTTTTCGAGGCTGTCTTCAGGCTCACTGGCGGTTGTGCAATGATAATAGGGAAAAGAGTCGGAATTACAGATGAAGTCTTCGCCAAGAGCGAGCGTACCAATCGACGAGAACAGAGCAAGGATACGCCCCTGACTAGGCCATGATGCATGACGTACCGAATGGCACGCCGCGATATTAGAGTGTCTTTATGCGGTAGCTGCAATGCAAGTCCGTGGGTGGGAGGTAATAATCCGCGTAGACCACATCTAGAATCAAGGATTGGAGAGACGGAAGCACATCCAGGAGGGATCTCAATGCGCTGATATCCAGATGGGACTCCTTGATCTTGAATTCTCGGACGTGTTCCGCAATCCAGGGTGTCTTCTCGAAGAACCCGAAACACCAGGGCCTCTCAAACCTCACCACAGCTAAGGAGCGAAAGAGATGGGGTATCGTGATGTTCCTCCAGTTCTTACAGACCAGACAGCACGTTTTCCATACTGCCGCTGACTCCTTGTGCGCAAGGTATTCGGTATCCGCATTGTAGCGAAGAGCAACGATGGATTCTATAATGCTGTCCAAGATTTCGTCTGGTGTTTGGGATAGACGGCTCCTGTAGAAGAGAGGCCGTGCGCGTGCCAGTGATCGACTTTGTCGACTGTGGCTGGGATTTGTCCGCCGTCGTTCATGTCACGCAGCTATAGATTTTCTAGGTAGAATTATAAGCATCGACGGCAATATTCTCTTGCATTCGGAGCATGCGAACTCACCATAGTAGTGATGTATATAATGAAGTGGTTGAGGTCAGAGGCAGAGTCGGCCAAGTGGCGGCGGTTAGCCGACGCGGCGGGACATCAATGCATCAACAGGCGCTCTTCGCATTGCTACTTAGACTGTAACCGCTACCACACGAGCTCACCGAGTCCCTCCTGGCCCGCATCCACATGTCTACATGCTTTTGTCCTGCGAACGTATCAATCACACTGGAATTTCGATGGTCTCACCGTGAGTCTGTAAGCGTGCGACGCCTCACGCGTTCTTGAACGGAGCACAAAGTCACCGTGCGTCAACTGTTCTCGTAGAGAGGGAGAAGTCGTTTGACGTAGGAGCCCTAGGTGTGTGCTCAACAGCTGTCTTATACGACAATAGCTAATGATTCGACTTGACATTGACGTATAGAACAATACGCCACACCGAGTCGTTTCATTGGTCTACGGATGAGAGCCTTGTACTTTGAAAGGTACGCGACATGTAACTGGGCTGTGTGATACCTCGCAGTTGAGCTTCGTGTGCTTTAGAGCTATATCCCTGGCATCTTATCACTCTCCATAGAGTGGACGTAGGTCCAGACGCATGTTTCGTAGACGCCTGCACTGGTCAGATCGCAACGTGTTCAGACGGAACCTCATACCTGTCAAGTCCAATCGATGAGGCTGGGTCTAATGTGAGTGTTGCTATGCTCTGAATACAAAGGCTTGGAATCAATAATAGAACGCAGAGGGCGTGCGGTGCATCATGGCGGTTCCATCACGTAACTGTACCAAATACGAGTGGCTACAATCCGCATATATATAAGGATTGCCCGCCAACTATTGTCTTCGTCAATCTGTTCCGCCGCCTTATCCTCACAACCACTGCCGAACAGTGACGCCTCTACACACATTTCCTGTCTCACCGTCGATATGGATATGTCTAAGGCTGCAGCCGTTTACGCAGAACAGCTCCTCCCGCAGGGCCATGGCTATCCTCTGTGGTTTCCTGACCACGCCACAGGCCAAGCTGAAGTCCGTATTGGCGATATTGGCTACTTCAGAGACGGTATCTTCCATCGTGTCTGCAACGCCACACTCCCCGCCGATCATCCCGCCAACGAATGTGGCGTACCAGAGGGCTTTGACCCTCTCACGTACGATTCGGCAAATCTGTTGCGTACCAACGACGAGTATCTTCCTGACGGATCGTTGGCCAGTCGGACGATGAAGCATGTCAATAAATCTTCAGGCATGGATCTAAGGTACGCCTGGGTTCCTCATGCATTCCTTGTCACTCGACTTACCATCAAACGCCATTGATCAGTATACCCGACATACAACCTGGTCCTCAATCGGCGGTTGCTTACGAGTGTTTCTCGAACAAAGGAGGCCTCTTGGTGCTCAAAGGAGGTGGCGCCACACAAGACATTGTCCTCCCCAACACGACCTTCCCCGAATATATGCTCGCTCACTACGACTCTTGGTACAAACTCGCGAGGGAGCGTGGGCACAGCATTGGCCCGGAGGACCTCATCATGGTCAACGGTACCGTCAAGGCGTCCGATTGGACCGTCTCGTCCTACAGCGACAAGGGCAAGCACCACTCGTTCAACTTCGATCTGCCCGGTCCGATACACGCCATGGCGGGGTTCTCCTCGACGAAGAGAGATATGTCTGAGCAAAAACGCTCGCGACTGGGGAATATGGCGAAGAGTGGCGATGAAGCTGGCACGTTGGCTAAAGACCAATGTGTGTTCGTATCGCGATATGTGATACGCCACCGCTACCAGTCGCGGTCGACGCGGCTCGGGGCGACGTCCAGCTTGCGCGCTAGCAAGAAGACTTCGCAGGCGAGTCGAGTCTCATCAAGCGGGAAGCCGGACAACTACGTGAAACGTACTACCAGGAAAGGCGCATCTCGCTCTCAGGTTAGTGCTGCGATGACAGGCATTGTTTGTCTTCGTTCGTTTGCTGACGTCGATTCAGATTTGGGACCCCGTTGAAGTCCTTCTTGGCTATATTCTCAAGGTAAGTTTGCTGATAAGCATTTCTAGACATCGTTCTGACGATTGATGTACCAGAACTCGGAATGTGATGCCGCTATCGCGTCTGACGATGATATCAAGAGGCTGCTTGAGGTCAGTCTCGTATTCACCTCTTGAGCCGTGTTCACGGTTTGATGGGCTATTTGTTGCAGGCCGGATACCAGATCGAGCCGGATCATTTCAAGAAACGGCTGTATGCTGCAAAACCCCGCATACAAGTGTCGGATAAAGGACGTAAGTCCCTTTTCTCACTACGTCTATCATCTCCCAAATATTGACTGGCATCTACGCTGCTCTAGTTGGCATGATAACCAACAACGATAATGAAGCTCACCCCGCCAGCACGAATGCTGACGGTCACGAACAACCTCGCAAGAACAGTCGTTTCAGCTCGATGTTCCCTCTTACCAACTACGTGCGCAAGGCTATCTCGGACGAGGACGCTCGTAACCTGCGGTCTTCGATCTCGGCTGTTGTCAAAGCCGTAATGGGAGGCTTGGAACGTGCGACACGTCCTAAGCCGACGCATTGGGACTATCAATCGCCGCTAGAGATGGACAATTCGCTGTGGGAAGAGCTTGTGGGTCCGGCCCATATACGCAGCGTCCAGCAAGTGATTGATGATGCGCGAGCGGATGCCCCTCCCCTTTCGTTCACCTGATTTTCGTCGTCGTTCAGAGCTCATGGGACGGTTTCTCATGAATGACGGCACATCTACATAGCCCCTTAACAAGTGTGAAGGACTGTATTAGGTTCAATGGACTTTGGGGCTTCGATCGTCTGATCGATTCTGGTTATCAGGATTCTGGTACAGGTTTTTCGTGTGTATTTGTATTGAATGCACTGGACTTTCTCTTCGTTGATATGCTGTGTGCGTGTCGTGTGTTATGCGCTGTAAATTGTGATGAACGCGGACTTGTGTGGGAAGCTCTCGAAGGTGAGCGCTAGGTCTTCTGTCTTCCATGGCCTCGACTGAAACTTGGATCTACCGTGCAGAACCTGTCATACACTGCTCTCGCGGCGATGATTTGCGATGTGACTGAGGGACGATGATCATGGGCTCCTCATCGAGTGAGACTATCTTGGTTCGACTGCATATGGGCCCCTCTCTTGAGCTCTGAAAGGATCGCCCTGTTTGCCGCTATAGTGGCAACGATGGACAATACCCACTGGTAGGGCATCGTCGGGATGCACGAGAAGGTACGTCAAAGCAACTGGAGTTCCTACAGTCGTTTAAGCATTGATTTTCATATCGAATAGCGGCAACATCAGTCACAGTGACGCGCCCCAGGTGGCTGCGCCGCATAGCCTCACCACCTATGCACAATAAGGCAGTCCTCACATTGATTTTCACAGTTGCTTCCTGCCTCGCGCTTCCCCCTCCTCACAACTCTCGTCCTTCTCTCCATGTCTTCCCCCGCACTACGTGCTGCTGAGGTCTACTCAGAGCAGCTTTTCTCTCTTGGCCACGGCGTTGCTCTATGGTATCCAGAGCCAGATGAAAGACAAGGTGATCTGGAGATTGGTGATGTTGGCTATATTTTCCAAGGCTCGTTCCGGAAGCTCTTTAATGTCACCAAGTCTTCGAGAACTCCAACGGACGTACCTCAAAACTTCAATCCACTAGCATTCAGTCGTGAAAGGCATGTGATAACACATCTCGAAGCTCTACCCAAAGGAGCTGTAGTGTCCAGCAGCAGCGTTCGGAAATATAATATGGCCGCCGATGCAGGGTTCGTCAACATGTGCCTACTCTGCTAACATTCTACTAAGTGCAACAACTAGTACTACAGCTCTGCCTGTAGGTGCTCAGGCAGGTGTTACGTTCAAATGTACACGTAACAAGGGAGCCTTGCTGGTGTTGGACAAGAATGGGGCAGATCAAGATATCCTCGCACCGAATGGCCTCTTCCCCAACTACATGCTTCAGAATCATGATTCTTGGTGCAGCTTTGCCAAGGATCAAGGACTTGAAGTGTCGCCTGAGGAGATTGTTATGATCCGCGGGACTTTGAAAGCCTCCAGGTGGACCGTTGCCGCATTCACGAGCGAGTCTCACGAGCAGTCGCTGAACTTCGAGATAACGGGCAGCACATTGGGCTCTATTGGTGCTTTGATGGAGATATCTAGAGCCGACTCGGTCTCTCCGATGCATCGTTCTGGACCAGTAGGGGCGACAGGAATTAGAAGAGACCTCGCAGAACGACCTACGCAAACTGAAGTTGACCACAAGAACCAATGTGTGTTTGTCTCTCGCTACAAGATGCGTCGCCGTCTCGCTTCTTGGGGTCCAAAGGTCATCCGTGCAGAAGGCGAGCACCATAACGAACGCAGACCCGATAAGGAGTATGAAGAGGGAAGTGAGCTCGAGCGTCAAGGTTCTCCATCGAGTCACACCGATGACCATATCATCGAGGATAGCCCAAGCAGAACGATCGTGAGAATGTCTCGTTTTGTTAGCTGTATAAAGCTGAAAGTTGTTCGTAGGCCTTGGACCCACTGGATGTCATCCTAGCTTTTATACTGGAAGTAAGTGATCTTCGATATGCGAGATAGTCGTTTCACTCAAGGTTTTTATCTCATTGACCTGGATTTGTTTCTGCAGAATTCGCTATGCGAGAAAGCTATCGCGTCAGACGAGGATGTGCGCTTATTAAGAGAGGTCTGTCCCGTGTATCGGTCGTACGAGCCACAGATACTCATGTGATAGTACTTAATTATAGTTCTGTAACCTAAGCCCTGAGGTCTTCGAGCATGAGCTATGCGCGCTGAATCCTGGCATCGAGGTCTCCGACAAGTCAGGTTCGTGTTTCAGATCTATGTCAACGCTCAGTATTCACTCTTCTCTCTTCTATGTTGATTAGTCGGTTGCCTCGCTATCAGCGACAGCTTATATTGGCTTGAGCAGGATACACATGATTCCATGCAACTCGGTGATCGAGGGAACAACCTCAACACTGATAGCCTTCCCAGCCCGGGTGTGGAACACCATTCCACTCACTCTTTCTATCCTACGGTGCGCGTAACGCGCCGTCACTCTTACCCCGACTTCTCTCGACGGGTTCTACCAGCAGAGCCCCCTCATCTATGCTCGCCAACCGTGACCGACTCGCATCATCTACCATCTTTCGGGGGAGATCTAGTTATTGCCTTAGACCTCGCCATCCCAGCAGTGCCTGCAATCATAGACGTGGCTGGTTCAAATGCAACGATCGGTTTCTTAACCCGGATCGTGGAGCTGATACCTGACGACGATCCGCGTCGGCCTAAGAAATTCGCCGAGCTTGGTAAAGCATGGTTGAGGGAATGCGAGGACAACTTCTCCGAAGCAGTTGCAGATCTTGCCATCGATGCCCTCAACGAAGCGTGGGTGCTTATACCAGAAGGAGACAGCAGCGAATCTGCGATCCTTGCTGATATAGGGATGGCCTGGCTTCTCAAAGCTCAGAATAACGTAGCGGATGCTAAAGACGCGGCGATCGACGCTCTTTCTCGAGCAGAAAGTCTTACAGCCGACGACAGCCCACTCAAGGCTATGAGGCTCTTGAACTTAGGGAAGGCGAGGCTTCTCAGGTCAAAAGCGCAAGGGACAGAGGACGACCTGGATGCGGCCATCGAAAGCCTTACCCGATCGGACGACTTGACCCGCGACGATGATACCATGAAGGTCGCAATTCTTAGAGAACTGGGAGCAGCTTGGCTCCTGAAGTGCCACTTTCAAGAGCCCTCGCTCTATGATATTGCTACATCTCTACCGGTACTAGCTCACTCGAACTCACTCATGGCCGATGATCATCTTCTCAAGCCCAGAATACTTGACGACCTCGCAACAGCTCAGTTTCTCTTGTTCCGCAGGCAGGGTACAAGCGCAGTATTGGACGCAGCTGTCTCAGCTCGTATTCGTTCAGCCGAGCTTACACCCGACGGCGCCGTGGACAAAACTGTGCGGTTAGAGCAGCTCGTAGATGCCCGGCTGTTCAGGTATAGTCAATGGCACTCCATTGACGACCTAGATGCTGCCATTGCAGGTCTTATCCACCTCTTAGAAATCAGCGACGAGGACGATTCGGCCAAGCCCGCCAGGCTCGCACAGCTTGGATCATGCTGGCGTACGAAGTGCAAACACTACTTTTCTGTGGAAGCGATAGATACGGCTATCGTCGCTCTCACTCACTCATGGGAACTCACTCCCGATGACTCGCTGGATCTGCTTCAGACGCTTTCGGAGCTGGGAGAAGCCTGGCTATTGAAGTTCAAGCATAATCACTCAAGTGATGCCGTAGAAGCAGCCATTACCGCTCTTACGCTTGCAGTTGAACGCACTCACGAGAACGATGCATCGAAGATCGGGAGACTTCTACAACTGGGCGATACGTGGCTCGAGAAATGCCGACATTTCTATTCGGAAGCAGCTGCTGACATAGCCATCGCAGTCTTCGACGACTTGCGCGATCTCGTCTCAAATGATGGCGATGACGTTGAAGTTGCACGGCTCACCGGCATAGGGCAGGCTTTGCTGCTGAAGTTCGAGCACAGCTTTGCCGAGGATACTGTCGACAATGCTGTATCAGCACTATCGCGTGCCCTACAGCTTACACGGGAGGATGACCCACAGCTACCCATCAGATTGGAATACCTAGGGCGTGCATTCCTCTCGATTTGCAAGCACGAATACTCCGAAAATGCCATAGATAAAGCTATCCTAAATCTGACCAACTCGGTGGAGGTGGCGAAGCTTGCGGAAGGTGGAAGCAGTTCGAGGATGCCTGTTATTCTCGCGGCTCTCGGAGAAGCGTGGCTATTGAGATACGAGCATGAAGACCTGAAGAATGCTGCTGATATGGCCATCGACATACTATCTAAATCGCTTGATCTCACATCCGAAGATGACTCGTCCCGGCTTGCAAGGCTATCATTACTGGATAGAGCTAGGACTCTAAAACCAAGATTGCAAGTAGAACAACCTTCCAGCAGTGGTGCGTCAACTGTAGCCAGGGAGGTTTCGCTTCGTACAGTCAAATCTGTACCTAGCAAGCACCAGCTTGAATCCAAGCTGAGCAAGAGCTTCGAACGAGCTTCACACCCTAGGACGCAGATGGTCGATAAGAACGAGATATCTGCTCTTCTAAGCAAGCGGGCAGCGGAGCTGCGATCCAACGCTACTCGGTCTGAGTCGATGCGCCATTTATAGTCGTCTTTTTACTATGGTTTATCATATTGTAGCACGCCTTGCACGAGTTCGGTAAAGTCATTGAGCTAGTTTTCTCGCCCTTTACTTCGGCACTACTATACTATAGTAGTCTCTCGAGGTTGGTGCCAGTTGTCTCCCAGAACACTAGCAATACTGGCACATCGGAGTGTGTAAAGACGCCTGTACAATAATAGGATGTCTATGAAAGACGTCAATTTTTCATCATTTCGAAAACTGTGCATCCATTTCGTCGCTACTGCGATGTGCACTGTGAGTGCGTAAACAAACTCAGCCAAATTTGGCGTTGCACTGCACCCGGATTTCGGCCACGCCCGCCACATACAACTTGAACCGCTCTCCCATATGCTCTCGCTCTTCTCGTACATCCTCCATCATTGTCTGCACATGTATTTGCTTATCGCTTCTCAAACGACAGAACTCAGCTTTATCCTTTAACACTTCGACGCAAGAGTCGACCGAGTTGTCGCACTCGACTCATGGACTCACAGACATCTCGAAGCCTTGCGTGCGTTCTCTGATAGTTTTATCGACAAGAACGATGCTTCTTCTGCCCCTTGCGTATTCTTTAGTAGCAAACGTGAACGTGGAGAACATATGGGGACTACGTCAAGTGGTACGAGGACGTCTATCTTCTGGTGTTCTCTCGGTGCCGTCTCGAGAATAAACTGGATGGGGTTACGTGGAGGATGCACGTTCGCTGGGCAATTGCAACGTCATCGACCTTCGAAGATGTAAAGTCAGAAGGAGGTTGAGTTTGTATCGCCGTTGCTAGCATTGTTGAACGTGCCTGCACAGGCAGTGGCATGGCGTTTCCTACTCAGATAGCTCGAGTCGACGCTGGTCATTTGACCCCGCGCAGGAGATGGCAAGTATTCGCATTAATATTGTTTATACCGTGACATCTCTTCACCTGATCATCGATCATTATCATTGTCTCAACAGCACATACGTATTGTTCATCGTGCGCTCTATCCTGAGTTTATCTTTGGCGAAGCATATGGAACTTGGTCGTAATACTGGTCGCAGCATGCATCTCTTGAGCGCAACGCCATCTTGACCATATGGACTGACTGTGGCCCACTGTCCGACAGGCTTCAGGTCTTCCGACACTACGCTCTGCTCACAAGTGCAAGTGCCGTCTTCTCTCTTCCTCTATACTCATCATTGTCAGGTCACCATGTGGCAGAACACACATGTGCGTTCCTTATCCACTATGTTCCATGATCTACTCACTCAAGCTTCTCCGACTCCTCTTCAGCAGCCGCCTATGGCTCGGCTCAAAGTATATATGCAGTCGTCCAACCCATGAAGCTCTCCGCTAGCCAGCCTACTTGCTCACCGCTCTCCTCCCTCGAACCCCTATCCTCTACGAGATGTTCAAGCAGATTGCTGTTGCCCTCATCGCTGCATATGCGGTTACAGCAGCCTCCATCGCTGGCCGTGCCCTTCCTTCAGGGACTGTGACGTGCGGGAGCAACAAGTACAGCGTCTCGGAGCTCACGGCTGCTATCAATGCTGGCGTCAAGGATTTGAACAGTGGGAACTTGCCAGGTACGTCGATCCTTTCCATAGTTCGCAATCGTGCTGAGCAAAGGTGCTCCTGATCTGTAATCAGATAACTATCCTCATCAGTACTACGAGTGAGTTTCCCACGTCGAGCTATCTTGTGTGAGCTTCTAGTAATCGAGACAACTGTAGTGAGGCATCGGAGAACATCAAGCTCTACTGCAGTGGTAGTGGACCTTGGTACGAGGTGCGCAGCCTGTATCTCCAATCTCTCCTTGTTTTTATATGCTAAACGCAATCGCATTGTTCAGTTCCCGCTCCTGCCCAGCGGCGCCATCTACACATCGAGCGAGAGCAACTACCAGTCTCCTGGCACGGATCGTGTTATCTTTACCGAGAGTGGCACCTACTGCGCGTAAGTTGTCTCTCTTAAATGTCTTACTCGTATTTATATAATACTGAACACGCTGCTGTGTTGATAGCGTGGTCACGCACACGGGCGCTGCCAGTTACGACGGC
>JAXQGX010000618.1:0-13017 GCA_037040455.1 Irpex sp. P115-07
GTGTGTTAGGGGAATGTGAACGATGGGTAAAACCACGATGGGAAAACCGCCACAAAGCTCTTGGGGTATTTATACACTCAGACGTTCTCACACTCTCGGCTCAGAAATCAATTGCAAGGTCCGGTTGGAATTTCCGAGACGTTCCATTTGAGAGTAATGCAGGTCCGACAGGACCAGTCGAGAGCTCGATCGCCCAATTATCCGAGTGTCGGGTTTCACCGGACACAGCGTTTGCCGCCCACCCACCTCCCTCCGACTTGCTGAGCACAATCGCGGCACAGCCTCGCCGTGCGTTGAATCTTGATGTTGACTTTCACAAAATATATACTAGAAGAGGCACACTCAGGCCTTGGAGCGAAACACGAATGCTAATGACGAGACGGACAATTGGTGGGCGCAAGAAGACTCCGCCTTCATCAAATTTCATGTACACCTGACTGGCAGAATGACCTGCTTTCGCATGAGGTACGAGGCTCACAGCAAACGTCGAACAGTTCTACGACGGCCCTTTGAATGAGGAATACGGTGTATAGTGTCCGTAGTGTGAAGTACATGGCATCATCTCTTCAGTACCCAATGGCACGGAACCTCCATCCTCTAGTTCTAGAGGATTGTAGAATCTGTTGAGCCCGAGTGAAGTGTACTGAAAAGCACAGCTTTAGAGCTTGCCTAGCCAATACCCACTGGCACCGAAGACGTATCTGCGATGCCGATTACGAAGGCTTTATCGTGTATTTCACTGACGCAAAGCTCGACCCACGGGTACCTCGACCAGCGCGAGTACCGTCGGCGCCGAAAGCCCAGGATCCGGTATAAGCCAGCCTGACACCCTACGTCGCTGTGCATATACAGGCACTACCAAATCTCGATGCGCTCATTATCGACCGTCTATACAGTCCTCGACGGACCCTACGGCTGCATGCCAGGATACAAGACTGCTAGTGGCCCGGGATGTTGATTAGATGCAATCCGCTAGTAGCTTCCTCATTTACACGATTATCCTACCCGCACCCCTCAATCCTGTACCGTTACCCGCATGCCCATGCCAGAACACAAAGTGCTCTGCTCACGGGATACGACACAGTTGTCCAACACAACTTCGATATGCCTTCCACTCCCTGTTACGATTCCAAGAATATTCTGGCTGAGCCGGCGCATCCCAGACAATATCGTTTCACCGTTCACAAACCAACGATTCCCTAAAGTAGCGTCTACGACACGTAGTCGCTCTAGCGAGTGTAATTCTGAGATGTGATCCGCCGTAGGAGTTTGCGAAAGTATGAGTATACCGTCTCCCACTGTGTGAATCTCTTTGACTGCCGGCATAACGAGTAGGAAGTCGCAGAGTGTGGGTAAATCGCCTGCTATGTGTCCTGACGTTGACTTTATGGTGAACCGCTCAAGGTTTTCCAAGGACATGATGGACGGTAGCTGTGTCAGAACTTCATGACGGTGTTCGATGGTAGGTACGGCGCGCAGATTTCGGTATGGGTAGACGGAAACAAGGAAGGAAAACCTTTCGGAGGACCCAGGATGATTTATGGGACAGGTAGCCTCGATATCCAAAGATTGCGCCGTAATGCAGTAGCTCAACGTATCCGGAGCGTTGACTAGAGGCCTAGTTATGTTATCGGCGATGTAGTGTAATATTGTGAGAAAATCGGCAGCTTCTACTGGTTGTTGACGTCGCAAGCGGTTAACCTTGACACGGAGATCGGACAGGCTAGGCAAATCAACAGCGGAGAGAAACACCAGCAGAGTTGTAGGCGAAGCACTGGTCTGCAGCGTTAGTTGTTTGAGGAGTGGCAAAGTAAGTTTGTTTGAAGGCTGGGGAATTGGAAGTAGTCCTGGCAGGGCGTCGATGAATGTCAGTGTTTTCAGGTTTGGACTTGCTTGTAGAAGATTGAGAGCGGTATCCAGGTCGACCGCACTTGGGGGCTCGCGAATTTCGAGTACACTGAGATTAGAGTAACACGCAGCAGAAAGAGGCCATAGACATCGCGTGAGACGCAATTCACGTAAGTTCGTGAAAACTACCTCGGGCGTTGCAGCCCTTCCCCCTAATATCGTGTTGGAACGGTTCCGAAAACCCAATTCCAAGCTCATGAGCGTTTCTCCAGAGCGAAGAGCAAGGAGGTCCATGAGCGGTCCGTCTAGTGATGAGGACAGACTCGAGGGGAAAGAAGTCAGGTGACAGTGCATTACTGCATTGCTCTCGAAGATAGCACGTAGAGATTCCAAGAGCGCTGATTTCAGCGTTGGCCGACGTACAATATCGTTAATATCCAACTCGACGATCAGAGGAAGCCCTTTCGCACGCGCCACCATTTCGAGTCCGAGCTTAGGTCGACTGAGTATCGGTGTTCGCCACAGCTGAGGATCATCCAGCGCCAGGGCTCGCCATTGATGACAGACTTGACAGAACGCTAGGCTGGGTGCCCCGCTCCCTGGAACGGGGGCACAGAGCCGAAAGATGGAGCAGAAAACTTCAGGAGGGAGAGTCGAAACGGGGACAAGGGAGTTCCTGTGTGCGTTGAGGGCACGATGATGCTCTATGATTCGCTGAATCTCCTGGTCAACATCTTCTATGCATTTTATGCCTGGATATTCCTCCATAGAGAGGAGCCTGAGAGAATTACAAGGCACAGCCTTTGAGCTGTTTCGTCAATCGACCCTCAGAACCCTCAGCGCACCTCGATTGTACATGGTTGTGGTTCATTCTGACTGCGGATTTCACGAGCTGCACAAATCAGAGAATTGTGGCTGACGCAAGAGACGAATACAAGCTGGAGTACGTACGGTGTGATGCTGAGTACAGGTTCACGGGTTACCTGAACTTGGGCAAGATGGATGAGTTCAACGTTGCGATGGGCGTCCATTTAGTTATCTAGCCGAAGAGTCTGCAAGTCTGACATCGACCTACAACTGCGACAAAACGACAAGCATCGGTTGAGCTGCGATGCAATCGAAGTATATGCCACGTAGGCCTCAAAAACCGAATATCGAGCTTGAAGCCGTATAGTCGAGGTCATTTTACAACGTGGTATGGTCTGGCTAGCTGAGCGCGGACCTGTCTGTCTCATCTGACATCACCTCGACCACGACAACGAGAACAGCCACCAAGACCATCGTGTTCTGCCACACTCATGACCGTTCATAAAGTTGCCAACGGCCGATGATTACCCATAACCAAACTATTGGCGACTCCATATACCTCTCACACGCATTCTCACCCGCACACCATGCGCATCGCTCGAAAGCATCGTATATCGACGGCCCTCAAGGACATCTCTTTGATTAATTGGCTACGTATAATCTGGCTACTGGCGGTGCTCTGGTATGAATATGGGGTGTTCAAGTATAGCATAGCGTATTGTGGGTGGGGAGACAAGCAATTACCGAAGGTGACGTCTGTTCCGTCTTCGAAAGCAGCTCCGACGGAACTAAGGAATCCTGGCCATACTCATAGTCAACCACAAAGCCACATCATGTTCTCCTGCTTACGGATCCCCAAGTTCGTACTTCGTTGAGCAATGAACGAGGTCTCTTTAAACCCCTCCGACAGTGGCTATACCACGAGGCCCTGAGGAAAAATTGGGCATACGCCAAGAGTCTACGACCGAACTCCGTGGTATTCCTAGGCGACATCTTTGACGCAGGGCAGAAGATCAAGAAGGAGGAAGAGTACGTACTTCATTGAACGTCCTCACGCATTGTTTTACCTTTGTCAAATCGCAGGTATACAGAAGCCGTCAGCCACTTCTTACGGATATTCTCCGCGCGTGAGGAGGTTGAGACGTATTATGTGCCGGGTAATGAAGACGTTGGGTGAGGAATGAAGTACCTTATTACTTCCCTCGCGCTGAAGGCTTTGGCAGCTTAAATCTTCTAGCTAATAGTAGCCCACAAGCCAGAGACCGCTACTTTAAATATTTCGGCCCTGCCAACAGGAAGGTCTCTATCCACAACCATACTTTCGTTTTTCTAGACGCACCGCTTCTCGTGGAGGAAGACTACCGTCGGGCAAAAGTACATAAAGGTTACGAAGAGTGGAAAGCAGACGGGGCCGGATCTGTCGAATTCATCCGTTCGTTCAAGAACAACTATACTGGTTAGTAGAACATACCGTGCTCATAAGCTGACGTTGACCCCTTCGTAGAACATACATCTACAACCATATTGTTCACTCATATCCCTCTGTACCGTCCTGACACCGCTTCGTGTGGGCCTCTCAGAGAACACGGTACAATTCATAGGGGAGCGGGCCCCGGTTATCAGAATACCCTCGGTAAACTCACTACAGAGTTCATATTTGAGCATGTCAAGCCCTCCCTGGTTTTTAGGTACGTCGTGCTACTTCTACAGTGCAGCCTCTGAATCCGTGAGCTAAGTTCATCGTGTAGTGGGGACGACCGCGACTATTGCGAATACACGCACAGCGTACAAGAGTCTCAGAACAGTCAAGAGACCGTGAATGTACGCGAAGTGACAATCAAGTCCTTCTCCCCATACAAGAACATCCGTCATCCAGGTTTCCACCTTCTATCTCTCGTCCCACCACAGACCCAGCAAACGTCTACACAACGGACATTCATCGACTCCCCATGTTTTCTCCCAGACCAAACATCAACATACTCGTCTGTATACGTCCCGCTGAGCATCATAACTCTCCTTGTACTTGCCATCATCACCCTTCGTAAATCGCACTCCCGGGACACGACACTCCTCCCATCCTCCTCCCCTGCACCGTACAGGGTCAAACGCTCCCTCTCTCCCTTCAAGAAGAGGTCCGAACGCAAATTCTCGTGGTCGGTGAACCTCAGCTCTCCTCCGTCTACACCTACGTCACCAACATGGTCACGCGCAAGAAAAGAAAATCGGCCATCCATTACGCTGGACTCGAACGAGATTGTGAGGGCTGCGGGTACCCAATCACCAGCTCATCAGACAGTTTGGACTCTGCTCAGCATATTTATTAGCTTCGGTGGCGTTGTTCTGCCGGCTGTTGTACTTTGGATGTTTATCGCATGGACTTCCCGTTAATTATGTAACGACTGTTGTAGAGGATTGGTGTCCCAGTATCCTTATGCATGTATTTTTGGTACAGCAGTCGATGCAGGATTGCACATAAGGCTGGCTTCGGAAGCAAAACATAACGTGAGGTACAGTAACATTAACTTCAGCAATTATTACGATATGTTTGGCACCTGCTCTATCACGCAAGAAGTCAATCAAGCGGCTGCAGGAGCTACGAACGCATCGAGCGTTGACTGGTTGCCGCCGGCTGGATTCTGTGAGGCTTCTTGTGCCTGCCGACGACTTCCGAATAACTCCAACAGCTCTGAAAACGTCCGTGTAAGTCCACGTTCTACGAGGTGAACCCAGAGACTGACCTTGTGCCCTTGCTTGACGCTTCTCGCGCTGAGTCTGTTTGCTCTTGATGCCAGAGAAAGCCTGAAGACAAGATTAGAAAGGTATGCGTATTTAGGAGATCTAATTTGACGTACTTCGTCTACAAGCTTTTTCTTCTTGGTCTGGATATCAATGACCTTGGACTCCACAGTGTTCTCAGCGATGAGCTGGTAGACATGCACCGGCTTGGTCTGGCCGATTCTGGGGAAAGATCAGTAGGGAATAGCGGGGTGGGCTATGTCTCATACGTACCGATTACATCTATCGATGGCTTGCGACTCGATCCCCTCTTGCCACCAGCTATACATACATTAGTCTCGCTAAATTTGGTTATGCTCAGAACACTTACGGGTCCATTCTAGAAAGGGAGGTCAGAACTAATACGCATCAAGCATTCTGAGGCACTTACAGATAAACGTTGTTCGCGACAGTCAGGTTCAACCCCAATGCACCGGCCTTGAGGGAGATAAGCATGACCTTAGGGTTCACGCCCTCGTAGATGACCTCATCGAAGTCAGGCTCAGGAGTGCGACTCTTTCCCTTCCCTTTCGCCTTGCCCTTGCCTTTCTTCGTGGTCGGGCGGTCATCGTCACTGACAATAAAGTCATCATCATCGTCCTCTTCCGCGCCAACAACGAAGTCCCCGTCGTCGTCGTCATCGAGTACGATGACTTCGGCATCCGAAGGAGCATTTGTTCGCGTACGTCGAGTCTGCCTCTTCGGGCGTCCTTGAGTGGTAGTAGTGGCCTGCGTGGCGGGAGGGGTATCTTCTTTGATAGGGACGGAGAACCGAGCAATAGTCTCTTGTCGTCTCTTCGCGGACATCTTGCCGTCGAAACGTACATACGGGATGCCTTCTTTGTCCAACGTCTCTCCAATCTACTCAACGAAGCAGCTTAGGTGCTATATGGCCGCTGACACCAACGAAGAACTGACCTTGTCCAAGAATCCCGTAAACTGCGAGAACACAAGCGACTTTTCGTGACTGGGGCTCAACTTCAAGAGATAGATGAGTTGATCAATCTTAGCCGACGAGCCTGTACGAATGCCTGTCTGGTCTTCATCCTCTTCACGACGAACTGGTGTTTGGGTAAGTTCAGTAGGAGGTGCTGGTTCGACCAAGTCTCCCATCGTGATTGCTCGACGATCCTGTGCGTACTGTGTCAGCGAAGTCGAACTCACTACAAGTAAAACACGTACCATAGGACATTTGGGATCTCGCTGAATCACTTCTGCGATACTGTGCATTCAATTCAGCATCACATATGCTCCAAGAAGGAGAAGCGAACATACCAAGCAAGGCAGTAACAGTGGGCACAACTAGTAATCCGCGGCTCCGCAAGCACACCGAAGCAAATAGGACACTCTTCATTATCTTCGATGGCCTGTGCTAAAAGGCCTTGCAGACGAACTTTGTCTGCGGCTGTCAACGGCTGTGCAGGAGCGTTTGCAGCGGCGGCGTCCTCGTTCTCGATAGTCATCTTCAGCTTCTCCAGGTAATTTGGCGGGAGGAGTCCAGGATGCAGGGCGAGTTGTCGCAGACGGGTTAGCATACTGAGTACGTTGGATTGGACCTGAGAAGCGACTTAGAAATGGATGGCGATGGCAATGATGAGGGAGACTTACGGCGGCCGCGAAGGCACTTCCATGTATGGCCAGAAGGTTGTCAATACGTTCTTTCGAGAGGTCCTCGATGGCATCGTATAGCTCCTACAGGCATTGTCAGTAACAGTAATAAACGGTATGAACAAGCTGCATATTGCGAACTCTTGCTTCTGGGGTTAGTGTAACAGGAATGACCGTATGGTCGACAGGAGGCAACGGTATAAGAGGATTGCCATCTTTGTCTTGCATCTAAGAAAACCATTAGCCTATAGCCAAGGTACCAACAAGCACATCACAAGCGCACCTCTTTCTTCCGATGAAGACACACTTGACTCATAATACCCTATATAACGGTCAGTATACTAGCGAAAACGGGGTCGTATGATCACATACGCGAAGTAGTTCGGCACCTTCAGGCGTACCGTCTTTCAACGGGCGCAAGACCATTCGCTTGAAGAAGTCCTCATTGTCGAGTGGACGGCAGATTTGTAGGAACGTGAGCAATGAGCCAAGATCCTATAGGCTGTAAGTACCACAAGATAGCTTCGTCTTGATTTGTAGTCACTCACTTTGGGAGAATTGATCTGATGTTGTGGGAGGAAGGTTTAGTCAAATGGATTATGGCTGTATTCTGCGGCATGTATCACTTACGATAGGCGTCCCTGTCAGGACCCACCGTCGCTGTGCAGTGAGTGCATAGCACGCCTTCGCCATCTTGGTCTTCGGATTCCGAATACTGTGACCTTCATCAAGTATGATACGCTGCACCACGACACAATGAGCATTTCATCGACCACACAATACTACACACTCACCTTCCACTTAACCTCAAATAACGCCCTATCACTCCCAGTCTTCCGCTTCTTATTACCAGCACCAACAACAGCGGCCCCACCAGCATTCTCATGTTCCCTGGTGACAGATTGGTACGTCGTGATAACGACATCGTACTTTTGCAGTTCCTCCGCTGACATGTTACGGCCTGTTCCATAGTATACGCAGTAGGTCAATGCGCCGGGTTTGACGTGGTCTTGGATCTGTTTCTCCCAGTTGGACAGGACGGACAGTGGTACGACTGGATAGCAGTGCGTGAGTTGAGAGCTGGGCGCGAGGCATGAGTAGGAGACTAGTACGCACCAACGAGGTTGGACTTTGAGTGGTCTGTGGGCACGTCGTTCTTCGTAGCCAGGATCAGAGCCAACATAGTCAAGGTTTTACCCTGCACGGTGGTAACAAGTGAGTGCATGTTATGTGCATATAAAACAATAACGTACCAGACCCATGCTGTCCGCGCACAGCGCGCCCCTACCAAGTGCGGGAGGGTTTGATTGCGGCGTCTTCGTAGCAACTATAGGTAAATGTCAGCAACAGTCTGCACCGAAACTTCTCGAGGTTTATCATCCACACTCACGATTGAAGTAGAAACTCTAATAACCGACAGGAACATTAGTACACCACTACTAACGCGAATACGCCCCAAACACACCTTCCCTCCAGTCTTTCTCAGTTGCCAGAACTGCACAGGCTTATCCTTCTCGCTCGTAGGCAGCGTAGGGTACTCGCGATCGATCGCCCATTGCAGCGCTTGTTTCTGCCGAGGAGCACAGTCAGAAATAATACTATCCATGCAAAACACAGAACAGTTTACCTGATGCTTCAACAAATCAACCTTCAAATCCCCATCCTTCCCGGGGGGCGACGGATGCTCCGGCAAATCCAGCGCATCCTCAACAGAACACAACGTATCCAACAACGACGTCCTCCTTCCCTCGTTATCGACCTTCTCCAAGTTGTCCAGGATCTGTCGGAGCTCGTGCGCCTTGGCTAATGCTTCTGCTTGCTTGCGCTGGGCTTCTTGCTGTGCGGGAGTCAGTTTCGGCACGGCGGGACCTGCACGTTGGCTGGCATTGAAGTTCGAAGGACCGGCTTGGAATTGGGAGAAGCTATATGCGTAGCCGTTCTGTTGGGGAGGTGGAGGGCCCTGAGAGTATGCAGGGGCATATGGGTTTCCTGCGCCTTGGGAGTATGCAGCGCCTTGTGAGTACGACGGTGCACCACCGGCACCACCTCGACCGGCCTGAGAGGCAGGAGCAGCTATTTGCTGACGGGATACTGCATTGGAAGCGGCAGCTGCTCTCATAGGTGCGAACCCACGTTGGCCGGGAGTTGCCCAGATGAGCTTGGGCTCTAGGATTGCTCGTTTATCTGCAGGTCCAAAGATCTTGATGTTCCTGTGCTTTCAATCAGCTAACTCTACACCAATATAGGGCCAAACACTCCTTACATGGCAAGCGAATATTGGAATCCAGTAACTATTGGGAAGTCAATCAAACGTCAGCGCAGTCAACCACATGACAAAATCACGTACTGTTGCTCTCTAGCATGACGCCTTCTACAGTCACCTCGCGACGGTCCATGAGAGGCGCAAGTTTGGCAGCGATCTGCTTAGGTATATGCCCAACTTGCGTCCTACTAATGTTCTCAATCTTGATGGCATTCCTGCACGACACATAAAAAACCCTCGCATTACGGTGTAACAGAGGGCATGCTTACCGGTCATACTTATTCTGAGGTTCGCGCACAAGCCTGACTTCTTCGCCTTCGCCTACCAACCCTAATATCGAGAGTCAGCTTCTTCTCTGGAAGACTGTAATGAACACATTTACCCTTATAATACTGGATGCCCACCACGTTCGTCCTCATCGTACAATACAGCTCATCAATAGGCTGATCCTCCGGGACGACCTCCTCAACTTCGTCCTCCACCACAATCGCCTGACTCGCATTGCTTCCTCTACCCACCTGCGTACTCGCTGCAGGCCGGACCTGAGTTTGCGTTTGCCTTTGAGCCGGCGGTGCTTGAGCCTGGGTCGCAGTTTGCGATGAGCCAGGCTGAGGTACAGGCACCTGCGAGCCAAAGCTCGCTTCAAATGCTGCTTTGCGTTTCTTCTGGCTGGGACCAGCCCCTGAGGCGCCTTGAGAAGAGGTCGATGCAGTACCGGCTACAGGAGCCTTGGCACTGGCCGGTACATCCCGCGGGTCGACGCGTCGCAAGCTTACGGCGATGCGCACACGAGATTGGTCCTCCGACCTAAGTTATAGGAAGCAAGATGAGTAGGTGTCAGCGAGAACGAGAGGAAGTGTATGGTGGTAGCTCACCTCAAAGCCGTGAAGCCTGGAACTTTCTCCACACCCACCATAGCCATCCTCGTCAATATATCAGGTGTAACGCATCCCCTGGAAAGCGCATATATCCAGCGTTGTATTGTGAAGGTAAAGAAGCAAAGGCCCGTGGATCACCGCGGCAGTCATTGGAGGCAAAGAGGTCAATTGCACAATCAATGTCGACACTCAAGTGGTTGATACTGGTAGACAAAGACGCACCAATGCCTCCATTCAACCGTCTCGCCAAACTTTGTCTTGTTCACTGCTCCGTACCGTAATAAGCCCAGCTCTATTGGCGTGCCTTTGCAAGGTGGCGGACCCTGGCAGGTCGCCTTGCTGCTTTTGCTATACTATGAGCAACAAAAGAGGGTTAGTATCCTCACACCTTTGATAAGGTAGAGCTTTATGTACCTCTAGTAAGTGTGAAGCCATGCTGGCCATGGCTGCAAGAAGTCAAGTCGTAATGAGTCTATGGAATCACGAAGAAGCACCAGACGCGTCCCGGGATATGGGCGCCTCCGCCTGGTGTCACGACAACAAGCGCAAATAAATTTTGTATATCACGTGAGCGAGTTCCTATGGCCTCGCCGGTGATTGGCCAGATCGATGTCGAGCACAAGTTGCGATGACGGATATTACTGATTTTCATTCGAAAGAAACTCTCACGGCGTGTACGATAAACTCTAGAACCCAACTGCGAGTTAAAAACACGACACAAGAAGAACAAGATACATGCGGAGAACGTCAGGTACAAAGGTCCGATTTTTTCTCGCCCCTGCTAAACGATCCGTCAAAGCGAACTTCCTCTAAAACAAATTCCATACTCCCGAAAGATTACTGTCCGTGTCAAGATATAGGTATTTTACAATTCCTGATGACGATGCGTGAGTCAAAGAAGTCGCAGAGTGAAACGAGAAACTTACGATGAGGTTCAAGTTACCAGAGACCAATCTGTTCTCCAGTATGGTACCGTCAGGGATATCGATGCGCTGGCCCTCGTTGGCGACGACTACGTCGGAACATTAGAGGAAGTACAATACTGAAAACTGACAATACATACTGATAACAGTGCCACGCAGAGTGACATTGCGGCCAAAGCTAACGTCACCAGTGACCGTCAAATGGTCAAGCTCCAGAATCTTAGGGATCTTCTTGAACCTCTTCTGGAACTGCGCGATCTTCTTGAAGTGGTCACCAAGCTTGATGACAGGCGTCGAGTCGAACATCCTCTGCTCGTTGATGACGAGCTGACCATGCTGAATGCGGTAGATGTCGGACTTGATGAGGAGCAAGTCAGAGCAGCTCTTGACAGGCAAGAATCTGCTTCGAGGGACGTTGACACCATGGCCGTTCTTGAAGAACTGAATAGCGTCACCAGCAGCTGTCTCGAGCTGGAGAACAGCCTGACCGTCGTCCGTCGTCTTGGGGTTAACGATAATGTCAAGTTCGAGCTCGCCGCCCTCCATGATGCGCTTGAGAGCTAACAACGATGACGTCATCAATACAATTTAGAAGATTTTATAACGGCGATAGCAGTCCGCTTACCCTTGAGGTTGATCCAGAGGTTGTTCGTGTTGAAGATCTTGAACTTACGAACAGACTTGAAGTCTTCGATGTGCTCCGAGGGCACCTGGGCAACCTCAAGCAGACGGATAGAGCCATCGTAGTCGATCAGGGTACCACCCTTCACGTCGGCCTTCGTCTTGTCCGTGACCTCCATGATGAACTCGGCCTGGGACTGGACCATATGTTCGAGAATGCTCTCGTCAACGCTGAAAGAGATCTTAGATCACCGGCGAAACAAATTAAGTGCTTCGAACTTACACGGCGCCCAAGTTGTCCGAATTGGAAACGAAGAGGTATTCCTTGCCCTCTGACAAGAGCTGGTCGAGGACACCCGACTGGTACAGTGCATTGTACAAGTCACCGTGACCCGGGGGGTACCAGTTCTTCTTGTCGTCATCGGCACTCTTGGGGCAGGGAAGAAGAGACTCCTTGAAGATACGGGGGTATCGCGACTGGTTGAAGGTGGTGATACGAAGCTGCTGGTTGGCATACTTCTTAATGATGCGGAGGGTATCTTCGTGTGTGTTGAAGGATGTCATGAGAATGAGGGGAACATCGACGCGGTTGGTGGTGTTCAGGTGCTCAATTTGACGCACCGTGAGATCAAGGAAGGTCATGTCATCCTTGACCTCGAGGGCACTCTTCGCGCCCGTCATCCCCATGGAAGTTCCGAGACCGCCATTGACCTTGAGGACGGCGAGTTTCTCAAGGTTCCTAGGGTTACCAGATGGGAGCTTGGAGTATGGGACGATCTGGTCCTCACTGGGAGACTTGATATGGTCCCAGACGCTGTTGGGCACGTTAGATGAGTGCCGTGAGTATGATAGAATATGAAGCATGCGCACATCTCCTTGTCATTTGCACGCTTGGTGAGATAACGCGTAAAGAGGAAGAAGAAGGATTGCATCTCGGCATCGAATTGCTGTGATCATGATCAGCACGACGCGACGAGATCGACGAGCAAAGAGCGCACCTTCTTAGTTGTGGGGTCGCTGACACTCTTGACGAGGCTGGAGAGCTCATTGCGCATGGCTTTCGCAGCGACACCAGTGGTGGCGGTCTTGAAGTCGAGCTGGCTCTGACCTCTGACACGCGTAGACTCGCCGCGCGGCATGAGGGAATCGGTTGACATGATTTGTGGACTGCAGTGAACAGTGAGCAAAGGGATCGCGGACGCTGTGATGTGCGGGGGACAGACCTGGGGTGGTTGATGTGGACGGGTTTGGTGGTGGTGGTGGAGATGAGCTGAGGGGAGGACTGGGTCCTTTG
>JAXQGX010000619.1:0-13327 GCA_037040455.1 Irpex sp. P115-07
GGAGGTCTTGAGGGCTGTAGATGTCCTCCTCGAGGCAGTAAGGGCCTGACAAACGGATCAGAAAGATATCCTTTCTGGACGGCCGAGTACCGCGCAAGGATGGCGTCCGAGTCTGTTTGTCGTATCGCTGCGTCGCCTTCTGGATGTACAGATTGCATTCTACTCTCCAGAGGACCCTGTCTTTGAGGAGGAAACATGAGTGTAATAGTTGTGGAAATGTTGTTCGTGGTTGTGCGAGGTGGAAGAGAGAAAGTACAAGTTTTGTAAGCGCCGCTCGGCTTCCTCTTGCTCACCCAAGTCGCTGCTCGCCAGACATCCATCTTCCGGGATCTTTACCCCTTCCCTCCAAAACCTCAAAAACAATGTCAAATGGACAACAGCTACCACTGGTTGCACCAGTGTTTCCGGCGGGAAAGGAGCCACTACCTCCTGGGTGGACGGAGGAAGACCGAGCTAATATGCTGCAAGCAAAGCAGTATCAAAACTGGATGCAGATGGGCATGGAGTCTTGCGCTGCTAAGACAATAATAGCTGGAGTTGGTGGTAAGTCTATCATGGCTGTAGCTGTCCCTTCATGAGCGAGAATTTCGACCAAAAGCCCTTTAAATGACAGGTGTGGCCATCGGAGCCTTCTTCTCTCTAATGTCCTCCTCGTTCGCATACGAGGATCCGCTCATGCGGAATAACCTATCAAGAACACAAAAGGCATCCGAGATATTCAAAGAAATGGGCAGGGGGATGTGGCGAAGTGGAAAGGGTTTCGGAAAGGTCGGTGCGCTCTTCGCTGGCATCGAGTGCGTGATAGAGTCGGTGAGTCCAGCATATTTTGCTTGAAGATTCATGATGCCCATATATGTTTTTCCCTTGTGCTCAGTATCGAGCTAAGAACGATATGGTCAACCCCGTTGCAGCTGGTTTCGTAGCGGGTGGTATTCTTGCGCGGAACGCCGGACCTCGAGCAGTGGTTGGCGGTGGCATCGCGTTTGCAGCATTTTCCGGAGCGATAGATCTCTTTCTACGACGAGAGACAGCCGAGTACGTCCTTCCATTCTTTCAACGAGTGCATACACCTGACTTTCCGGCAGCGAGGATTAATAGGAGATTGCCACATTATCATTTAGACGCTATTTTATTGTATACCAAGGTACTGTATCATCATATAATCCCTCTCGCAATGCTATCATCTGCACTACTCCTCCTCTACCCATGAAGCTGGTCTGTTGGCCACATTTCCAATACCACTAGTAGCTCATGTCTTGGAAGCACACCCAATACACCGCCACCCTTCTCGCTGTCAATATCCGTATATCTACCAAGCCAGATACCCACGCCTTTGGCGCTGCAAGCGATATGATAGGCCGCCGTTTAAGTCACGATGTCGATACGTGTGGCCTGTGCATGCTCTTAATAGCGGTGGTCTAGTGGAACCGCTGTGGATGTCTATCATCCATCGGCCATCCCCCGTTGACTACGTAGGCCTGTCCTTGTTCTACTCACGACGGTTACTTAAATACCCTCTCAGTTTGACTTCCTTCTTCCCATTTGCCTCCTTCACTCTTCATCCCATTTGCCTCCTCTTCACTCTTCATCCCATTTGCCTCCTCTACTGTCTATTCACCTTCGTACGAACCTCGTTGTAAGCACTACTATGCCCGGGAAACACTCGCCCTTCTGGTTCTACCCGATCTCTGACGAGGACGATGGTGCGTGCTATCATGTAGTTGCGCCACAATGCTACCTCACAACCATCCATTCCAACAGTCCCAGTCATCGACAACCAATACAGGTTATCCACGATGCTCTCCCAAATCGTGATGACTCACATCGGGCTCATCTACGCATGGATGGTTTGTCACAGTCCACTTCCAGAAACACAACTACCAACTTACTGGACTATGGCCTTGCCATCTAGACTTACGTACCTTTCCCCTGCGATCCAGTCAACGCCGGCATAATCTCCGTGATCTTACAGCTGGTCCTCTGGTCAGATACAACCCCAGGCGACGTCCTCTCCAGAGCAGACCGTGCCGCCACAAGGAAGTTCATATCCAACTGTCTTTGTTTTGTATACCTCGTCCTCTTCACTGTGAGTCAAGTGAAGTCGCCCGTGGCCACTCGTGCACGTTTGATAGCTCACTAACATTGCATTGAAACCTTAGATCAACGCATATGATGCCTTAACGCGCATGATGGGAATCATGACCTTATTCTCGTCCATGTTCATCGGCGTCGTGCTCAACACCGAGATACTTGAGTACCAATGCTTGATGTGTAGACTGCGGGAGCATTCGCGCAGGTGTGACTGCGAATCGGTCCCGCATACAGATATCGAGAGACCTGCCGGCAAGCGCGGGCCAAAGGGAGACATTGAGGCACCCGCGTATGAGAAATTGGAGGAGATTACTCGTGCTAAACCCAGTCACGTCTGACAGGGATATTAGGAATACTGCTCTCCTCTAGATCTTCGTTCTCCGCGTCCGTTTTCTTCATTCTCGTTATGCTCACGGATATCCAGGTTCATTATTTAACTTCCTTTGATTATCGATCGTTCCGTAGTCGTTGTAGCATAGCATCCACATATGCCTAGTATGTAATAGCGCGGACCCAGTCCATGTATGCACATTCATTCATGTAACGTATGAATTACAGCCTTCAAACCGTATACACAGATATAGGAACAGCCTGCTTTGCCGGCCAGAGATTAGGACTGTTTGGCCAATGTCCATACCAATCAAAGCTTCGACTTCGCATTCAAGCTAATGCCGCTCTCCTCGAGGGTATCCCTGGCAAGCTGTCCAACAATAGGGAAAAGCTTGGCGTACGTAGGAGCCTTCTCAGAGCTGGCCTGCCGACGGGCGTACCGCGCGGCAATCCCCTGCGCAATAACTGACAACTAAAGGAGGACGGCGAATATCATTAATGTGGGCGCGCAAAGGAGGAGGTGCACAGTCACTTACCCGGAACAGCATCCAACTCCTCGCGAATACCATCTCTGGTATAGGGTACGGCTGATTCGTCAATTTGCAGTACTCGCGTTCGAGCACCTCCAGCTCGCAGGGTGCGTCGTTCGTGTTCTTGAACCCTAGCATGGTTCCAGGACCGATAGGTCTGCCGACAGCAGGGTCGACAACCCATGGCTGCGTCAAGTTGGCCAAGTCCGCCAGCTATGAGCACACATTTATGTCAGAGAGTATTCTAGTATGAACGATGGACTACGGAAGTAGATGCAACACGTACCGGACTCCCAAGCGTACACAACTCCCAATCCAAGATCCCAATCACCCGGTTCTCCGTCGGGTGGAAAATCAGATTATCAAGTTTATAATCCCCATGCACGACTCTCAACCCCGTCTTCCTCTCGTCAGGCAAGTTCGCCGTGTACCACTCGATCATCCGGTCAAACGCCGGGATGGGGCCAGTCTTCTCCCCCGTCTCGATGTCAACGGCTTCGGATTGGACTTGTGAGATCCGTGAGAGGGATTTGATTTGTCTGGGGAAGTAGGGAGTGGAGGGGCCAAAGGAACCGAGTCCGAGTGAGTCGGGGTCCAGGTTTGAGAGGCAGGCGAGAGCACGAATCGCTGCGAGCCAGCTGTGTGGGTGTTAATCGCGTTTCGTAATGTATAATCCTGCCACGAACATTTCTCTCCTTGTCTGCTTCGAGACTTCAGGCATAGTAGGATTCGTGAATATCCTCCCATCCAAGAACTCCATAATGTAAAATGGCGTGCCAATAACGCTGTTATCTTCACACAATATTATGGGTTCCGGTATAGGTACCCGTCGCTCTGGCGGCGTGCTGGGGTTGACATTGTGTTTGTGCAGAGCATTGAGAACCTGGAACTCTCGCTCAACCTGGTGGGCTGTACTCGAGAGTAGCTGGCCGGCGGGTTTCTTCCGGAGAACGAATTTCTCTCCTCTAAACTTACGTCAATATTCGCCTTGAGAACGACGACAAAGTAAACGTACCTAGCATCTGTGAGGAAGTACGTAGGGTTCGACTGTGTACAAACGAACGACATTCAGTTATGCCGGGTCTTGAGCTCATAAACCTAGTAGACGATCGTACCTGCCCAAACTACAATCATACCTCGTCAATACCAATCTCCTCACACTCAAAGCAGACGAACTGCACATACCTTGAACTGCTTCACCCCAACCGGCAACGTAACCCTCTTCACATGCTTCTCGAGATACTTATGGAGGCTCTCAACGTCGATATTCGCACGAACCTCTCCAAACTCGCCGCCAATCTTCTTCTGAATGCCTCCCATTGTGTGCTTCGAACTCGGTGGTATGCGGTCGTTGTGGTTGGAGGGCAAGCTTAATCTTGGGTCAATAAGGTCAGTCGACCATTACGGCAACTGCACACAGCCGGTATGGGTGCACTGGAAGTGAGCAAACATGACACCTGGTCGCTCGGAGGACGGGCGGATTATGGTCGTGATCAAGAAGAGTTTCACATGAAACCGTCCTGGCGCGTACCCCAAGCCTCTTACCCCGTGGGGCCAATTACAGCTTCACGTCCACAATCGAAACTCGAGCAACTGCAACAAACATTCAGAATTCTCCAACTTCATTCGTTCCATTCATGTTTTCGATACATTGTTGACATGATAAAGGGACAGCAAAAACAGCAGAGCGGGAGAACAAACAGTATATGTATATATGAAAAGTAATGCTGAGCAGGGGTGGGGGTGGGGTGTGGTTGTTGCAAAATGCGAAACTAAATGAAGGATATGTACGTGCAAACTAGACAAGGCGTATCGTAAAGGTGTGCGTAGGCGTGAGGGTGGACGCTAAGGGGCGCCATTATTACTTTTTCAAGTCTAAGTCGGTGGTTGGTCGTGGCGTCGGCAGGTATGCGGCAGGGTGATGAGATCCAAGCATGAAGCGAGAGAGAACGAGGCGGAAGGGGAATAGGGAGGGAAAGACGTTTAGTCCTTCTTCTCGGTGTTCTCCTCAGCGGGCTTCTCTGCTGATGAGTTCTCAGCAGCACGCTTCTCGTACACCTTCTGGAAGAGGCCGAGCGATGCCTGCTGGGTCTCGCTGATCTTCTCGCGGATGGCGTCGGCGGTGACGGACTCGTCAGAGGTCTGTCCCTTAACGGCGAGGGCACGGAGCTCAGTGACGAGCTTCTCGACCTTCTCCTTCTCGGTGGCATCGAGCTGGTCCTTGAACTCGTTCATGGCCTTCTCGGTATCGGCGCAGACAGAGTCAGCCTTGTTGGCCTCCTCGATGACCTGCTTCCTGGCCTTGTCGGTCTCGGCGTACTTCTCGGACTCCTCAACCATACGCTCGATGTCCTTGTCGGAGAGACCGGACGAGGATGCAATGGTCATGGACTGATCCTTGCCAGTAGCCTTGTCCTTGGCAGTGACGTGGACGATACCATCTACGTTGAATATTAGCACAAGCTCAACTAACACCTGAGATAATGCGACTTACCAGCGTCGATATCGAAGGTGATGTCGATCTGAGGAACACCCTTGGGAGCCGGGGGGATACCGACAAGGTTGAAGTTGCCGAGCATCTTGTTGTCACGGACGAGCTCACGCTCACCCTGGTAGATCTTGACCTCAATCGCGTTCTGGCCATCAGCCGCCGTCGAGAAGGTTTGGGTCTTCTTGGTGGGGATGGTGGTGTTACGGGGGATGAGCTTGGTCATGATACCACCGAGGGTCTCAATACCGAGGGAAAGAGGAGTGACATCGAGGAGGAGGATGTCAGTGACGTGACCGGCAAGAACACCACCCTGGATGGAGGCACCGATAGCGACGGCCTCATCCGGGTTAACACCCTTGGAAGGTGTGCGACCGAAGATCGAAGAGACAGTCTCGACGACACGGGGCATGCGAGTCATACCACCGACGAGGATGACCTCGTTGATTTCGCTGGCCTTGACACCGGCATCGGCCAAAGCCTTCTTGCAGGGCTCGATCGTGCGCTGGACGAGCTTGCTGACAAGGGACTCGAATTGCGAACGGAGAATCTTCAAGTTAATGTGCTTGGGACCGGATGCGTCGGCGGCGATGAAGGGCAAGTTAATCTCAGTCTGCTGTGCCGACGAAAGCTCAATCTTGGCCTTCTCAGCAGCTTCACGGATACGCTGGATAGCCATAGGCTCCGTGCTCAGGTCGACACCAGACTCCTTCTTGAACTCGTTCAGGATGTGCTCAACGAGGACAATGTCGAAATCTTCACCACCAAGGTGAGTGTCACCGTTGGTGGACTTCACCTCGAACACGCCCTTCTGCATCTCCAAGATGGAGATATCGAAGGTTCCACCACCGAGATCATAAACAGCGATGATGGAGCTGTCCGAACGATCGAGACCGTAGGCAAGAGCAGCAGCCGTAGGCTCGTTAATGACACGAAGAACGTCCAAGCCAGCGATCTGACCAGCGTCTTTCGTTGCTTGTCTCTGGGCGTCATTGAAGTAAGCCGGGACGGTGACGACAGCATGGCTGTAATGCCGGATGAGTATTTGCACACGAAATCAGATGGTTAGGGCAGCTTACTTGACTTTCTTGCCGAGGAACTGCTCCGCAGTCTCCTTCATCTTGGTGAGGACCATTGACGAAAGCTCCTCAGGCGACTGAAATACAAGAGCTCATTAGCCATAGAAGCACCACGTATTATCAAGAAGACTTACGAATGTCTGACGCTTTCCACCGTTGTCAACTTCCACTGCTGGGCGTCCGTCGGACGTGGGGACGACCTTGAACGGCCAGTGCTTCATATCGTCCTTAACCTCCTTGTCAGAGAACTTGCGACCAATGAGACGCTTGAAGGCGAAGACAGTGTTGGCCGAGTTAACGACGGCCTGACGCTTCGCTGGCAGACCAACGAGACGTTCGCCGTGCTTGGTGAAGGCAACGACGGACGGTGTTGTGCGAGCACCTTCAGCGTTCTCAATCACTCGTGACGTCTGTCCCTCCATTACGGAGACACATGAGTTTGTTGTACCCAAGTCGATACCAACGACAGGGCCTACAGTGAGACAGAGGAGGTCAGACGAGTGTGCAAAAAGTGCCATGTCATAGGCTCGGAACGAGCTTACCGTTAACTTTTGAGTTCATGTTCCTTGCAATCATCGACCGGGGCAGGGCGGCATAGGAGCCACTGCGGGAGGCGGCGGTGCGGAGAGAGCGGGCAGCGGCGAACATGGCGACAACGACGACGACGGGGGGCGGGGGAGGGAAGAGAAAGAGGATGAGGTGGAGGATGAAGTGAGAAGTCGGGATTGGCGGACACGGCGCGCGTTTTCAGTCACGAAAATATTTAGACGCGCGTACGTAAGTCGGCCTTAACCGGCTCGCACCGTGAGAATCGAAAGTCCCCGAATATTCACTACGAGTCATCACACGATAACTCAGCCTGAATACTGACTGCATACAAACATTTGTTATCCCTTGGACCAGTTGTTAGACTATCTTTGTAGTCGACTACAGTTTTGTAATTACAGGTGAAATTGCCACGCTAACTCCGGGGTGTTCGAGTACCCGCCGGCAAGAATACGCGTCAGGCGCTAATGAGCTTTCTACTGTGACCTCTCAAGAACGCGAGCCATGTCCTCTGGCAGCCACGCTTGTCGTTTGCTGCGACAGCGCCCACACATTCTAGGCCTACAAACATGGTCAAGACAACCTTCAATTATCCTTCTCCATCCTACGTTGTCTTGCAGCACCTCGCATAGCACCAGACATGCTCCAATAACACACACTCGAAGTCTACAAGTCTCAGCCACAAGACGGAGCGACGATGCCCCCATCCCCGAACAAAACACCGCCAAAGAAGCTGCAGACAAAGCAGCTGCATTAGCTCAGGCCTCGAGAGATGCCGAGACAAATGTCTACATTGGCCCACTGACACAAACATTCCGCCGGTTGAAGATCTTCTCGCTGAGTTCATTAGGACTCACAGCCGTCATGACCCCCTTCCTCTTCGTCCTTGAAACAGCCTCTGCCGTACCGCTAGTCGGGCGTGTAGCATTGGCAGGGACTCTACTCATGACCAGTACCGTGTCTACCTCGATGGTCGGATGGCTGGGTACGCCATACGTGACCAGACTCGAATGGATACCTGCCGACAAGACCGACGGAGGTGCGAGTGGTGGAAAGCAAGCTGTGGGCGTGAAGATGACCACGATGACGCTCACGCTCAAGGAGCGTATAACACACGTGTACGACTCGGCATTCCTTGTCCCCACGAACAGGCCGTTAGCGAAGTGGGAGTTGGCCGAGGCGTTCAGGCTGCCACAGAAGGAGTTGCAGGCCGCGCAGAAGTCGGGTGGGTTGCCGAGCGAGGAGACTGTTGCGGAGACAATGGACAAGGACGGGAAGGTGCTCGGCCGGTGGATCGTGAAGTGGAACGAGGATGGAACAGGGACGTGCCGTCACACGGGGAAGGTGATACGGTGGGTTTCTTGCCTACGAAGTCGCTTCAGGTGCACCAACTGGCAACTTCACGCAGATACTTCAACGTCCATGAGGAACTTCTTGGAAGGAACGTCCGGGACCAAGCATTTATGCCTCATTAATGTACTTGTCGACACATCTACTTGTTTGTCAGATATGCTATTTTCGGGTAATATTGGGACACGACATACCTCTATCAATCTTGCCTTAGACAACTTGAGTGGTATCAAAATGCAGGGTATATTTCCTTCTGCCTTCGTTATCGCCGAGCAGCTGGTGTAGGTTCATTCGGATCTGGCTGGAACCTCGTGTAGTGCTGCTTTGTCATGGCTTCTACCATCTCTTGCGTAGACTCTGGTAGATCCTCAACAAAACGGCCTGTAACAAACCTGAGTGACCGTTGAAATTACATATAACTTGTAAACCTACCTGGCGAGCCTGCAAACAAAGACAAAGCGGGAATCACAGTGTTCGGTGGGACGAACGTATTATCAGCTATCTTCGCGCAGTCCTTGATAATCGTAAACTTTCCCTACGCGCAAGTCTGTTTAGCATGTAGGATAGCACGGTCAGGAGAGCAAGCACTCACGATAACACAATTTCTTCCGATCTCTACGTGGTTCCCAATCTGCGCTGCCTCCACGATCGTGTTCGCACCAATATGCACATGATCTCCAACTTTCATAGGATAATAGTTGAAGTTTCCTCTATACGTCTTGTACGGCGGTCTGTCCATCCATCCCATGAGCTCGACGCGTCCGAGATGTGAGTGCGAGCGTACCTCATAACACAGGACTCTCCCACGAGACAATACCTCCCCAGGGAGATCACAACAGCATGACCAGGTCCAGTACGTCTCAAGTCTCCTCGGATGATAGCACCGCTCGAGATGATGGTCTTACCACCGAGGATGATATTCTGCGGGCCTGCGATAGTTGCGCGGCGGGAGACTTTGTTCCCTGTGTCCTGTCGATATCATCAATTAGCGACGCGTTTATTGGGCATTATATGAGCTTACGGTTTCTATGTATTCGGCTTTGGAGTAGTAGATTGGTGGTTGCATCGGGAACGGCTGTGAGGACAACGTGAGGAGTTGAGAAAGAAAGCCGAAGTCACGGTGGAAGTGGTTGAGAGCTTCCAGGATTTAAATAACCCTAACCCTAGAGAGGGGGTATCGTATGACGGACACAAACGTCGACCCCCGACTCTTGCACTTTCCTCATAACTACGATGACCACTGTCTTCGAAAGCAGGCCTTCTGAGCTCAATGTAACCAAACTTACAGTGCACCTCCGAGCTCTAATGTGGCCTACATCCGCTCACAACCCCTATGAAAACACCCTCTAATACCGCCTCCAGCAACTGGCGTGACAACTCCAACAAATCTTCCAAAGGCGTAGTGGCTTTCCCCAATGAACCTATTCATCTTGCAGGAATGCCTCGGAGAAGATTAGTTTACTCTAAATAGAGGTGCGAAGATGCAAGTCATCTCTCAAGAGTTTACGAGAAGCCTGACCACTTTTACAGCATCTTCTCCCGCTCTCCTCATCTACCGCACTTCTATCCGCCTGACACCCCTTCGACGAAGCCTACGAGGGCCTTCTGTGGCAGAAGAGATGTAGTAGAACGCTGCGCTCCTCAATTGAGAATGCCGACGTTCATGACGCGCTGGCACAGCCGTACATGTACATCCCAAGAAGTTACCCTACGGCAGAAGTTATGTTGGTGAAACTGCGCAGGTGAGTACGTCCTTAGATACAAAACCCTTGCCATATTCTTTTCTCTCCCTTGAGAACGATGAGAACTTGTATCAACCTTACTTCTTGACCGGAGGCACACCTAGGTGTTTGCGCTCCAGCGTGATCACGTCGCTATACGCGACATTATCTTCTCTCTGACTCCTTACTACGCATTTTTGTTGCTTCTGCCAACTGGAACGTCATGCTGACCCGTGCCCTACGCGTTTCAGTAGGTACCCTCTCGATCCGCGGCCCATCACCAGCATTACCCCAGCTCCTCTGCACTTACCCCGGTGATCTTCAAGTAAACTTGTACGGCATCTACAATCAGCACAAGCAGATCTGACACGCCGAATATGGCCCAATCTCGCGTTTCCATCCATGTGCGCAAGCCAAGAAGACTTCGAATCCTTCGATGCGTCTAGCGCTTCCTGGGCTGCCTCTCGCCTCGAGGCGAGTAGATCCGATTATCACGTTAATCACACCATGGGAGACTGCAACGAGGTTTCCGACGCGAAGAGGCGTGCTGGGAGGGATGGTACATAACCCTTCGATGCACCACGCTGTGTCCTGCACACACACATCTGCTTTCACTTTTGTACGGCCATCGTCACTACACCTACCTGTTGTCATACCTCGACACGAGACAAAGGAACATAATGACTATGTCTGCTTGCAGTAGCACTATCACGACTGAGGTGTGTGCGACAAGTATTCTGTTGTCGATTTGATGCTGATACGTGGCAGATGCTGGACCTCGACCAACAGCTTGCCCAGCTGTTGGGCACTATGACTTTGCAAGGCGTCTGGAACGCGAAGGCCGACATGGTGAGTCCTCTCTTCACACGCTTTCCGCAGTTAGGCTTCCGGAAACGCTGACGTCGTGGTCTGGAGAAAGGTAAGAGACGTACCAAACACGGGCTATGTTCTACACGCAACGGGGGCAACACAAGACGAATGCATGTCCGACTCCTCCGACGCAGAGGACTCAACACTATACCAAGCACGTTGCCCCTCTCCGCTTCTCTTTTCGACCCCTTTGCTTACATTTGACGACCTTCCTCTCCCCTCATATTCACCTTCAACGAAACGCAACCTCAACCCCAAACACCCGAAATCGAAATCCAAAGCCAAAGCCAAACCCGGATCCCCCTCACCCTCCCTCATCAAACTCAACATCTCCTCCGCTTCCTTCGTTCACCGTCGGAAGCGCTGTATCGGCGGGGCGGGTGCTTCCAGGCTGCGGACTTCTACAAGCCATTCAAGACCAGTTGTGCTCGGACAGCTACCCTACCACCGCCGCGGCATATCTGGNCAGCTCCATCGCGGCTGTGCGATGGGTTTCAGCGAGTTGGCGGCGATGCTCGATCGTAGGGAGTGGAGAGCGGATAGAGAGGGTGATGGTGAGGCTGCAGCCGCCTTCAGACATGAGGCAGGATTGACGGCGCATGTGGCGACGGCCTGGTGACTCGTTGATTGATGTCTTCATGCGCTCTAGTGGTTAATATCGTTGATGACTTGGTGGAATACTGTACTGTAATAAATACGTAGAAGATGCAGGGCGTCATTGTAGGTAGAACAATATCTATCGGTGTATCATTAAGTACTCAACACCGGGAACTACTCGCCTCCTGAGACACAAGCTATCCAACTTATACCTGCACATCGACCCAAACTCCAGCTTCGCGATTGAACACTATTGCGCCAAGAGTCCACTCTCGGCGTTTAACCATAGTAAGTATCTTCGTCTTTACCATGATAACCATGCATATGACGGGCACACGACTGCAACTTCCGAGCTCCAATGGTATGTCAGGTAACCCGACGACTGTCGGAATCATGGATCCTTCATCCGCAGCCTAAAAGAAAAAGGTCGCGAAGGCAGGCAACGCAGCTTCCGATTTTATTCGAGGCGCCCTACGAACGTCCTGTGCAACTAGTAGCTGGTGGAGTATCAACTAGTCGAAGCTTGTATTGATGCACCGACTCGCCAGTTACAGCAATTATGTGGAAGAAGTCGAAATCCGAGCCGATGATATATAAAAGGGGGACGCTTACTTGACGTTGCGTTCGACTTTCTTTCCCCCATCACCATGGCAGGAGGTATGAATCAACTTGATCGTATTCCGCCTGTTGATTAAAGACACTGACAGCACTTGTCTTAGCACGCATGTTGTACGCTCCCAACTCGCTGCAGGATCCCGACGATTCCTTTGTTCCCTTCGATGACAGGAACTATAACGGCATCCGAGACGACCCAAGTCACCTCCAGGTTTATGTCGAGACACCGCCAGCTATCTCCCGTAAAGGGACATTCATGAATGGCCATCAGTTTTCGCTGCCCTTTCCCTCTCAGACTGCACCGGCTGGAGCACGAAGATGTATGTATCTGTGCTGAACCCAATACTCAGGTTTGAGCCATGCTAAGGATGAGCATCCAGGGACCCAAGCAGACCAATCTCGCATAGACAGCGAGAAGAAGAAGAAAGCCATGAAGGAGCTCGTCACGTCATGGCAGGACCGTCTGCAGCTTATTTCCATCATTGTCAGTCCATCACCGTTATATAATCTCAGACGATTATATTCTAAAGTCTCCTTCATAGACCACTTTCTTCGCGGGTATGGAAGCTCAGCTGTTGGGTGTAGTGACGCCGAGTGACTCCGGACCTGTTCGAAGAATTACCCAAGCCTCTCTTGTGGGTCTTTCAAGCGCACTCGTCGTGCACACCTTTGCAGGTACTACAACGCTATTCTGCATTGATCACAGATGTTGACGCAAGATTCGACAGCTATTCTATCGTTCGTAGCCGCCTTCTTCCTGGTCCGCTTCCGTGTTAAGGAAGCTCAACACGAAGAAGTGAAGGCTGAGCTTGGTGTAGTGAGCCGTCAGCCCACGTCACAAGCTCGCTCTGGAGAAGCCAGTGGCGCTAGTGGCGACGGTACATCCGTGAATGTCAGCGGAAAGGAAGACAGCAACGATGCCAAAGGCAATAACAATGACGGAAGTGGGGATACTGGGCAATACACCCAGCAGCGCAGCACCCCCAATGCCGTCTTTAGTGACCTCCCTATTTTCTCGACGGATCCTCATCTTGAACAAGTCGGTCCATGGCGCAAACACGAACCACCTATCGCCCTGCTTGATCACTGTCATCTTTTATGCATGATGCT
>JAXQGX010000620.1:0-13011 GCA_037040455.1 Irpex sp. P115-07
CGGGCGTCGAGCAATGTGATATAGTCCCACCACGCCTGCTGCAATTTCTTCGCAGTCTGCTGTCCACATCAACCTCTTGTGGAGTGCCTGCTTTGTCTACAGCCACCCTCTCCAACATCTGCACCAGGCCCAGGCTTGGCTATTTCTGGCTTTCCCCTCGACTCCCAAGGCCCCTCGGTGTCGCTGACAGCCCTTTCCACGCCGTTGCTGTCGACGAGCTCGCCGTTTCCTCGTAGGATTTCTCACAGGGCCCTCCACGACTTCAAGCTCATGCCGACCGTCCCTCCTACCTACATTGCTCTCGACAACGGCCAGGATGACATCTTGCCCGTCGTGGATGTTCTTCCAGAGGCTCAGCGCACCCCAGGAAGCCCAACTCCAGACCCCGACCTCGATGACGGTGTTCTCGTCTCGGTTGTCACGGGAGACGGTGTCGGTGCAGTGACACAGGTACACATCTTACTCTTTTTCCTCCTCGCCGATATCCTAACAACATCGTCCTCAGCCCTCAGGCACCGCCGCGGCTCTGAAGGACACCACCTGTCCGGAGGAGGCACTTAAACCTCATCTCTGCCTTTCCAATCTTTCCCTTCATTCCCCATCCGTCATCATCGGTACTCCTTTCGACGTCTCTCCAAGATTCGAGTACCCATTCCCTATGCCGTCCTCTACTCAGCACGACATAAAGGTGTCAATGCCCTCACCTTCGTTGCACCCCTCCATGTCTTCGCCCTTTGTTCCCGTGTCTGCTTTCGCCCACTGCTCCATCACTCTCGGTACAATATCGTCTCTTCCTCAACCACGCGGCAAGCGTCCAGACCGCAGCTACTCTCCAACGCATCCCAAGCACGTTCCGAAGGACGCGCCTATACCACCGGGGCTCGTAGCTAAGAAGAAGAATAGTATGGGCGCGGTTGCAGAGTTGTCTTCAACTCATCAGAGAAAGAGATCACGCAGCGCGATGGCAGAGAGGGAGCGTGAAAAGGACGAAGCAAGGACATCGCCAAAGGTTGCAAAGACACAACCAAGGCGGTCGTCTAGTGGTGACCGACCATCGGAGGATGGGCAGGTTCTCATCTCGGAGCAAGACCGCGGGACGGTACAGACCGTCTCTCTTACCAACTCCTCTAGCGATCCTGCGCAACTCTCGCCTTCAGATAGCACTCAGGAAGATCAAAATACGTTATCCGTTTCTGAAGCTGTCCCGATTAGCACCCGATGACAACTACTGGACGTCGGCCTACCATACGCCAGGCCGGACAATCTGGTACTTCGGTGTTAACCCAGTTATAACTTATTAAACCCATCGGACTCCGCAGGCGCGGACGTCGCTAGAGGAATCCCCACATCGTTACTCCTGATATCCCCCGCCCGCTCCTTCATTTCTTGTATGCATATCCTGCAAGTTACTGTATTTTTTCGACGCGCATTCGGTTCATGGCTTCGGTTCAATAGCATTCATACACGCGTTATCACGACCTCGTCATTTTCTCCTCACTCCTCATTCGACTCGACCATTCTCGTCTCAGTGGCTTCCATCATCTTCATCTTGAGCCTTCCCATCTCGTATGCTCTTCATTTAGTTCTTGTTTTCCGTCCCGTGACTCGTGCCGTCGTACACATCTCTATCCCCCATCCATCCATCAGCATCGTCATCATCCATGCATTCACCACCAATGGTTCTTGATATTATACCGTGCATCTTTCCCTCCATCGTTCTCCTCTCTTCGAATTCCCGCCCTACGGCTAGTTCTTCCACGCATTCACGGAACACATCATCCCTGCTACGCCATCCCCGCGATCCCCTCCTCCGTCTCTCTACCTTCTTGCTGCCGTTTACGTGCCTTCGTTAAATGCATAGCTCCCCTACGTTCACACTGCACGGATTATTATACACGACTTTCTGTATGCTAGGTTTTGAGCGTAGGGTAATATGGTATATGTTTAAAGACATTCTTGTGCGCAGGCGACCCCTCTGAGCTTGAGTACTTGAAGTTGAAATGAACCAAGTACTACTACTTGGGTATTACTAAAACCCGATGACTTGCAGGAAATTCAAACTCAGTCGCGATGCGTGTTTGCGAACGACATTATTCAAGTTCAAGCTTTCAAGTTTGAACTCCTTCCAATCCGTTAGTGCAGTACTCAATTACCCTCGCCGTGAGTCCCAATTCTCATCTCAAGGGTCAAAGCGTATTGAAGTATGCTACTATAGAGAAGTATATCCATTGTTCTACGTGATTTCTGCTGGATCTCTAGGTAGAGGAAAACCGATGATCACGACGCTCAGGCTTAGTACGAGCAATATCTCTGCGGTAGTATACTGAACACCTGACGGACTCGGAGGTCTCACCAACCCTAGCAGGCGCTGCATATATTGTTTACGTCACGTATGTCACTCAAGACACTTGCATCCAAGTGGCTAGTGAAACCAAAAGGGAGGGCTGATGCGCGTATTCGAATCTTTGCCACCTGCTCGCTCACGTCAATCTTCAAGCTTCAAGAATCAGGTTCCAAGTTCGTCTGTGCCAGTGCACGACTCGGACAGCTATGACACGACACGCACTGCCTAGCACTCACTCCATACAGCTTGTATACAATTGTGAACAGCGCACAGCCGATGCGTTTAACGTGCTAACCTGCTTCTGATCATCTATCAAGTGACTTCACGCTGTTTCTGCGTCGAGATGCCCAGCCTCAAACCCTCTAACGCCCCAATGGCAGTGCGTGGCGAGAAGCCTAAATATGGCCACTCCGTGGTGAGAAACAGTACATACACCCCCTCATTCCACTGGCAGTCAGTTCCCTCCCTATGGGCACGGCAGCCCGAGTTTACGCTGAACAGCTAGCCAAATTCGAATTTGGCCAGGCGTTATATTGGCCGGAACCGACCAAGGCTTTGAACGGTCAATTTCATGAGCCAGAAATAGGTGATGTTGGCTACATCGACGGAGACGGTGCATTCCAAGTACTGTTCAATGTCAGTCACAGCGCCGATCACGAATCGCATGCGGGACCGCCCCCACTCCCTGGGAACTTCGTACCACTGGACTATGATCGGAATCTCGTCGAAAAGAAGGAAAGATTCTGTACTATGGGGCCATTGTACAGCTCTGGAGTACGAAGTCAGAGAATGCAAGGCCTCATTTCAGCGTACGTTGACCGGTTCTTAGTATCATGTCCCGTTTTGATACTAACATATGCTGAACTTAAGCGACGTACCGAACATGCCAGCGGGTGGCACGATATCGTATCGCTTCAAGTGCAGTAGGCAACAGGGCGCCTTCCTCATGCTCTGGGACGATGCGACTAAAGTGGTAGTCCAGAAGCAGGAACGTAAATTCGAAGAATACATGCTCGATCATCATCAGAAGTGGGTCGACTACGCCACAGATACGAAGTATCTGGGCATGAGACGCAAACCAGAGGATATTATTCTAGTCCGTGGGACCGTCAAAACCTCCAGCTGGACGGTCGGCGCATTTATCGGAGACGGCAGAGAGGACCACGAAGTCGCACTTGAAGGAAGACTTGGGCCGGTCGTCAATGTTTCCTTTCAATACTCCGTTCAGGAATCCTCCGAATGCTCTCCGGTTCCTCCTCGCAGCGGTCCAGCACATCGCGTCTCTTCCACCGACATCACTATACACCCTTCCCATCTTCTCACGAACCCCGCTGGTACTCCTGCCATTGCTCAGAATATCACCGACAAAAAAGATCAATGCGTGTTTCTCAGCTTTTACAAGATGAAGTACCGCAGACCATTTCCCCGACAAATTCGGGCCGCAGCAGATGTCTTTGGCGGCGGCGGCGATGTAGGTGGGACTGAGGACGAGAATAGTGTGTCAGAATATAGTGTGGATGTTGAAACAGAGTCTTCAGGATTGCTAGTTAGTGATAAGCACAATCCCCCATCACCAGGCGATCTACTAACGACACTGCATGTTACTAGGCAAGGAGCCCACTGGATCATATTCTGGATTATATTCTTGAGGTAGAGACAGACCAAGCCTCTGTTCAACAAGTGTCTCATATATATTCTAGAACTCCCATGCTGCAGTAGCTATTACCAGTCATGAAGACTTACCGGCCCTAAATCTGGTATTTTACGTCCCATATGCTGCGCAGAATCCACGCTCATTCAAGGTGAATGATAGAATACTGACGATGATTGGCCTTCTACTTTTCCCAAGCTCCTACGCCAGGTGTCACCCGAGGTTGTAGTTGATTCTTCTGGAGGTAAAGCTTACCTGACATTCTGATTCCAATATATCCTACTAACGCAAAGAAAGCGGGGAGGCTGTTTATAACGGGGACTTCGATGATCCGCCACGCTCAAGCTGTCGAGGCCTCTCAGACAAATACCCTCTTTCCATTAGATCAAGCCCGTCTTGCTTTGAGCTCCACTACATGGTCTAACTCGGAGGAGCCAAATCAGGCGATCGTGAATACGACCCAGATGAACCAGCTGACGCACTTGCAGCGCCATGGAATTTTTCTCCCGCTAACGTTGCCTGCCTTTGAGTCTGACTTCGAAGAGTGGTGTAACAAGAATAACATACAGATCAACCCGCAGCTGCTGAATCTGGAATACTATGGGAAGCAAATCAACCTCCACAAGCTGCACGCTGAAGTTATTGCCGCCGGCACTGTCGCACAGGTTTGTCGAGCACAATATAGATTCACGTCTTCGCATACTGATGTTTCCTTAGCTTGGTGATAGCCTGGATAGATGGGCCATCATTGGCGGGAAGATGGGCTTCGTGCAGCTGAATGGCGATCCGCCGCGGTCTGGTCCGGCTATCGCTAATAGACTGCTTCACGTCTATAGGGAATATCTCCAGCAGTTCGACTTGATGTACCTGAAGACATCGCTGCAGAAGAAGCTGCCACAGACTGGCCCGGCCTCCCAGCAGCCCGACATGAACAGTGGTAACCCTCCCGCGGGACCGTCAAACCCACCAGGTGCTCAGCAACATGAGGGGCTGCACAATAACATGCAAGGGCTCGCCAGTCTCTTCAGCACAGCAGATCCGAATGGGATCGAGGAGCTTCTAAACTGGTCGCGATTTTCCTCAGACGAGCTTCGCGCTATGAACGTTCCTCAGGATATCATTATAATGATCGACATCAACCGACCTACTCTGAGTCGCCAACCAAGCACGCAAGCCCAGTTCCAGGAGGCGAACAACAATATGAATGCTTCGATCACGATGCAGCAACAACAACGTCAGTAGTTAATAGCCAGTTAGTCGAAGATGCGACTAACGCCGATGAACGCAGTCACAGGGCCTTCTGGGACACCGTCTGAGAGCAACGCCCAACCAGGCAATATAGCCACGATCCAGCAGCAACAGCAGTTGGCAGCCAACCAGTCCAGGATGCGAAAAACGCCGCTGAACGCCATCCAAGGGCCTTCTGGGATGCAACCGCTGCAGCCTCAGAACAGCGCTCAACCAAATTGTATGGCCATGCCCAGTCGAACAATGAATCCTGCTCCTGAGGATTTTCGACGCGCTACTGCAACTGCCCAGCGCCTGCGTCAGGAGGCAAGAGCTTATCGAGCTGCCAGTATGTCCTGCACATTTCTTGCTTCAACCCCTACGTTGACCGAGTTCCGCAGATATACCACCTCCAGTCATGATCCCCGAGGTGAATAGGAGCGAGTATAACAAACGTTTTGAACAACTCGTGCGATCCATCACCGACCTGGATAACAAACTTCCGTTCGTCATGATGGTTTTTGCGGAGATTGTACCGAAGATGCTGGCTGAGACCGTATGTTTCAACTCGATGTTCTGTCCAACGCTATCGCTTACACTACCATATAGACCGCGACAGTTCACCTGCAGCGGCAAATTCTTAGATCGAATACTCCACGGTACATCATTGACGATCCCTCCCTTCGTCAAATGTCTGATATGGTGGGCATGGTGCAAGAGGCCATAATGAAGAGGATGCAGGGACAGCCGCAGTTTACTAGCTCCCCTCAACCACAGCTTCAACCGCCATTCCCTCAGCCTCACACACAATCGCATCAGCCTCAGCCACAAGTATCTAACCCTCCAAATGCCACGATGCATGTGCCTTCAGCGGGCACCCTACCTGTGTTCACGGACCCAGCACCTTACTACCCCCTGTATATGCCTCCTCCTCTCGCTCCCCTACCACAGCCCCAACTAAGCCCTCGTCCTCAGCCTACCCCTGCACCCTCTGTTGCTTCCACGAAGAAAAAGCAGCGGGGAGCTAAGAATACCGCCTTTCCCGCCGCTGCCTCTACTTCCTTTGCTAATACTCCCGCCGCCACCCAAGTCAAGTCGTCTCCTACACCAAAGGCATCTGAGCCAAAGTCAATGGCGAAACCCGTTCCCGAGCGCAAAGCATTGGCGAAGATCCCGCCTGCACGCCCTCTTACCATGTCCTCATTGCTAGCCTCGACCGCTACCGCATTTGTATCCGCTTCCAATCCTCGAACGAGTGCTGCACAGGGTGTTATGGACAAATCTTCGTCTCGAGCCGCGGCCGCTGAATCGACGTATACGAAACGACGCCGTGACGAAGAAGCTGCATCTTCTACGCCCGGTCCGATGCACACGTCGAAGAAAGCCAGGGTAGATTGGAAGCCCAGTAGACCTGTGGACGCTGTGTTGACGAAGGAAAAGGAGAAGAAAAAGCTTGTTCTACCTGACGACTATAGCGACGAGTCAGATGGAGGATTTGGTGCACTATCGTTTCTACCGACAAGCGATCTGGCATTGGATCGTGATCAGAAGCTCTTGGATCTGATCCTGAAGCACTCTGATCTTTCATCGTTTACCAATGCGTTCGATGAAGAGGCAGGGCAGGATGGACATGAGAATTCGGATGCGGTAACCTTCCTAAAACACGAGGAAGAAAGCGATAAGACGAGGACAAATCACCACAGTGCGGCGCTAGTAAAGGCCGAGGAGAGGGAGGATGCATTGTGGTTTGAGTCTGAGGAAGATGGTATGAAGTTCTCTCAAGACAAACAAAAGGGAGTAGATCGCTGGCATAGTCCTACGAGCACAAAGCTAGAGGACTCGGAGGAAGAAGCTCACGATCCACGCAGGCAATTGAGCGAGGACGCGAGAAGGTTCATCCGAGGCTTGAAGAAGATCGTGGTCGCTTTGGCCAACCCATCGGAATCTGAGCTGGAGAAGCAGGAGGAAGAAGTGAACGCGTTGCGGACCCAGTTTGGCGCGGACATCGACAGTTTCTTCAACAGTATGAAAAGCGCTGCGAGGAGCTCCCGCGACCAGAATCTCGCAGAACTTACGAAGCGAGAAGACTCGCCTGGATCTCTAGACGAAGACGTGGCGATGGACACTGCCAGGAGCACGCCAGTGAAGGATGAGAAGGTGACGAGCGACCCCTACGGGAACTTCGTGGAGAAAAGGGAGGAAGCTGGCGCGTCTTTGCAGATGATGTGAAAACGAGGTCAATCATGAGTAACATTGAGAAGGATGTCTTCATTGATGATGTGAATTGGCAGGGAAGAAACTCGTTTAGTTTTGTTGTCACCTTAGACAGGCACTGCAAGCAGTATTTGGACCAACGTCGCCGGGTTGTACTTTAGCTTTGTATTTTCTAGTACTCGTACACGGATTTCACGCGGTCTGCTTTCCCAGTTATTTCTGCGTCGGGATAAGCACCTCTGCTTTGGCTCTTCCAGGTTTCAGTGTGGCTCACTGGCATGTATTCAATTGTATTGTTTTATCTGTCTTTGTCCATAAGTTGGGATTCGCATCATTTGCAATTAGTAAGTGCTGTAACTCCCACCAGTTGTCTGACATTCGAAATTATCGCCTGGTTTCTGGTGCTCGAGGTGAACGACTCCGAGTCGGATTTCTTGAAGTCTTCAAATTCGGATCTCAACAGACTCAGCTCGTCCAATCACGGACGCGCGGGCCGGGATACCGCTGCAGCCCTCTTTACGACGCTATCGAACCCGGATTTTACGTGTACTTCGATCAGCTCAGTGTAGCCTCGACCTCTCTCACGACCAATAACACCCTCTTGTCTCTCTCGGAACATGGAACATACAATCTTCCTCCTCACCTGACCCCACCCTGTCCATACCGTCCCGGTCGCGGTCACCTCTCTCCCGTACAACTCAAAAGGACCGCGATGTGTACTACGAAGCATTTGAGAACCCATCAGTCCCTTCACCCCCCTCACCTACCCCCATAATACCCCAAGGAGGAACATATACGATCCCCAATGTCATTCGCATCCCCCATCAAAGCTGCACTCGGCCGAAGCGCGTTCGTCACAGGCGGCGGGCAAGGTATCGGACGCGCCATCGCGACGAGACTCGCCAGAGAGGGCTACGACGTCTCTATCGCTGATATCCCCAGTGCGAAGGACCGTGTGGCGGGTGTCATCAAGGAGATTGAGGGGTATGGCAGGAAGGGCATCAGTGTCAATGCTGGCGAGTGTTCCCACTGTCTCTCGTATGTCTGTACGACGCTGAGGGATGTCGGGCATGCATAGATGTGAAGGAGCCTAAGCAGATATACGCTGCCATTGAGGAGACCGTTGATAGACTGGGACCTAATCTGTTCGTCAGCGTGGCCAACGCAGGAGTCACCCAGGTTAAGCCGCTGCTCGAATGTACACCCGAGTGAGTCTCACCTGTCGTATCCTCATCATTCAAGTTTGTACTGAGACTGGTCTCCAAGGTTCATCGAAAACGAGATCAGGATCAACATCCTCGGTCTCATGAACACGCACATAGCAGCAGCGAAGCAGATGGTCAAACAGGGCAACGGAGGACGTATCATCGGTGCCGGGTCGATTGCATCGTACCGTACCGCAGAGAACTTGGGGCCATATGGGGGCACGAAGTTTGCCGTGCGTGGGTTCACGGAGGCGGCTGCGAAGGAGTGGGCTCAATACGGTATCAGAGTGAACGGTATGTTTGCTGCTACTTTCCACCTTTCTCTGAAGTGTGTACTTACATTTTGTGTGTGTCGTAGCATACGCGCCGGGTATCGTCGACACTCCGATGTGGGACCACATAGATCGTGAACTTGCGCGCATCGTACGTTCCTTATTGCCATTCTACCACTTATCATGTCACTTACCAACTATCTGGATTTGCAGGAAAACATCACAGTCGGTGCAGCCAAAGCCATCCGAGTGAAGCGCGACATCAAGCTCGGACGCATACAAGAACCAGAGGACGTCGCCAAGTTGGTCGCGTTCCTTGTATCGGACGAGGGAGAGTACATTACAGGACAGACGATCAAAACCTGTGGTGGTGCGTCTTTGTAGATTGTCGGGTTCGTCTTTCGGGGTTGTCTTGTTTCGGATTTGAAGGCAAGAGGGTTGCTTGGTTTGTTGTGGATCATAGAGGTGGTGCGCGAGCTCACTATGTATGTACGGACTTATGGCTGTCTGAAATGCTGACTTTGTAATTGGTCAATATGGGCGAGTGAGTTCGAGTGTGTGATTAGGGTTTGTAGAGAGCATCCTGATTCCTTTGCACTCTTGCGTTAAGTCCGCTGATAACAACAGGTCCAGATTGTGTCAATCGTGGGCACCCGCTCGTTAATCAGGTACAGCAAAATACTGGCAGAACTGCTTCGACATGAGTAACCTCCGATCAATGTTTCTGGCCTTGATAACAGAGATTTCATTCGTCGTTTGGGATTATTAAAGATAACCGTACGTGCATTCTCGTCACCTTCAAGCATCTTCGCTGAGTCTCGCCACTTCCATAGACACAGCCACCTCGAAGAATGGGCAGGCATTCGAGCTTGACACGGGGGCGCTCTCGACTGGGCTGAGACTTGCAAGATTCATATGCCTTATTCGGGCGAAAGCCTGCAGCTGTTATCGCGCCTCCCCGTACTTCCACTGGGGCACCTCACAGTCTCACTTATCACATCGACACTAGCACTGAAATCCGTCTTCCTATCTCTACGTTAACGTTATCAAGCCCAGCTCGTAAGCGCACACACCCTCACTTCTCTGGCGATCAAATTCAAACTGAATGTCCAATTCCACTTATCATTTAGACGCGCAGTATGACAGGACAAGGGCGATAACCGATAGGCACGCTATATAATGCCGGGGAGAAAAAGTTTCCCGCTTCTTCCTCGACCTCCTCGGGCACTTCTCTCGCTTCGACGCTGTTCGCTGTTGGAAGTAAGGAGAGAGTCGTAGGTTGACGTTGGATTCTGACGACGACGACCACGCGGCTTTGAAGGTATCCTGGAATTGGGATAGGAACGTACGAACTACACATCGGACGACTCACACATACATAACCACTCCTCACTTATTTTCAACGTACCGCGATGTCAACAGCAAAGAAGTACCTCAAACCGTCCTCGTGGGCTCTCGAGCCGTCGCCCTCGAGCTTTGCGCCGAACAGCCGGTGGTCGAACAAGGACATGGACCCCGTCCCGCCGGAGGAGCGGACGTGGTCGACGTACAATTATGTCGCGTATTGGATCTCGGATGCGACGAATGCGGCGGTTTGGGAGTTGGCGTCGAGTATGTTGGCCGTTGGGCTGTCTTGGTGAGTTTCGGAGTATTGTTCTTGGTCGTGTGCAATGTGCCATGCGTTGAATTGTCTTTCGTAATGCGCAAATTTTACTGTGCGATATACTGACACTCTACGTCTTTCTTGTCTAGGCGACAGGCTCTTCCTGCTATCGCAGTGGGCCATATCATCATCGCCATAGTCATGGTGCTGAACGGAACAGCCGGTGCACGTCTGCACGTCGCCTTCCCCGTTCTCAACCGTTCCTCCTTCGGTTTCTGGTTCAGTTATTTCAGCGTCGTCAGTCGTGTCGTCCTGTCCATGTTCTGGTTCGGTATCCAGACGTATACTGGGTCGGAGTGTGTCTACCAGGTGAGTGTTCACGTTTACGGTTAACCTCTAGCAAAACAGGGAACACTAATGTTCGTGCGGGTGTAGATGCTGAAAGCGATTTGGCCGAGAATCCAGCATATGGAGAATCACCTCCCTGCGAGTGCGAACATCACCACCTCGGGTATGATGTGCTACTTCCTCTACTGGCTCATCCAGGTTCGACCACTACTTCTTCCTCATCCTTGTAGGTGTACTAATTCGACTCATTTTACTGCGAACAGTTCCCCTTCATGCTCATCTCGCCCCAACGCATCCGCTGGCTCTTCCTGGTCAAAGCCCTTATCGTCCCAGCCGCCTGGCTCGCAATGTTAATCTGGGCAGCGGTCAAGGTTCCGACGTCCTCAGGCTTGTTCAGCGAGCACGCACAAATTTCGGGGAGTGCGATGTCGTGGTCGTGGTTGAGTGCGCTGAATAGTGCATTAGGCATCTATGCCACGCTCTCGGTGAACATTCCAGATTTTACGGTAAGCTTCAGACCTGTTCTCACTGAAATAGGGTCACTCATGTGAGATGGTCTTTTAGCGTTATGCGAAGAACGAGAGAGCGTACGTCGGCCTTGGTAGCATATAACCAATGATTCAATTACTTATAAACGTGTTCTTCCAGTCAATACGTCCAACTCGCGATCATCCCCGTCGCCTTCACCCTCGCCTCCTTCTGCGGGATCATCGTCACCTCCGCCGGCGTAGTCCTCTACGGCGAGGTCCTCTGGGATCCTCTCACCCTCATCAACAAATGGGACAACCGCGCCGCCGCCTTCTTCGCCTCCTTCGCGTTCATGCTAGCCACCCTCGGCTGCAACATCTCCGCCAACTCCCTCTCCGCGGCCAACGACATGACTGTCCTGTTCCCGCGGTATGTCAACATCCGGAGGGGACAGATCATCTGTGCGCTTGTTGGTGGGTGGGGGTTGGTGCCGTGGGAGATTTTGGCTAGTGCGCAGGGGTTCTTGACGTTTATGAGCGGGTATACGGTGTTCTTGGGGCCATTTGCTGGGATCATGGTTACCGACGTAAGTTTTGGTCTCTCTTCGCCATTTTTTTCGCTTTGTGAGTTTGCTAACTGTTTCGCATATATACAGTACTGGCTCGTGCACAAGTGCCGCGTTGATGTCCCGTCGATGTACAAGCCCCACGGACGTTATAGGTACACCGCTGGCTTCAACTGGCGCGCTGTCCTGGCTGTGGTCGTGTCTGTTGGCCCAACTCTTCCGGGCCTCATCCACTCGATCAATCCCAAGATTTTTGTTGGGAATGACTCCCACCTCTTTGACATTGCCTGGATTTACGGAGTACGTCTTCCCCACAGTTCCTCAACTTGACGTCTGTAACCCCACTCACGCATATCACACAGTTCACCGTCTCCTCCGTCGTATACTACCTCACTTCCACCTTCTTCCCAGCAAAGGAAACCTACCTCGACGCCGCCATCCTCGCCGACGACATCCACGGCCACTCCACCACATCGTCCAGCGACGTCGAGCAAGCCTCGTACGACGAAGACATGAAGGTACGGGAGAAGGAGAGTGGTGTAGAAGCCGAGGTGAGGAGTGTACATTAGACCTTTGGAGGGATTCCGTGGATTGTATTTTCTTATACGCGCCCCTCCTTCCCTACGCTTAGGATGCCATTGAAAATGCATAGTCTATATGCGTGGTGTTTGTGCATTCAGTTTAGTTGAGTAGATTCTATTTGTTGTGGTATTTGGACATAGGATGTAGCTGGTGGATATAGGTGCCAGTGTGTATATACTAGAGAATGTAAATCAAACCTTGAATACTAGAATCGGCGTCTAATTCTTGTGCCAAGTTATGATTTCGCGTCTGAGAGATAGTTCGGGATACTTCAAGTTGTGATAATTCTAACGGACTCGTCTGTAAGAGCTGCAGAAAATTGGATTTCCCATGGACAACACAACTAAGTAAGTACTACTATGACGACGACTGCATTGTTAGGTTACTCGAAAAGACTCCACTTGAAGACATTATGTGAAAACTAAGAGACAACGTGTAGACTTCTGTACATCACATTAGTGTTGCACACGGCTGGCTATGGCTGGCTATGGCTGGCTGATGATGGCTGAAGGCCCGTGATTGGCTGGCTGGC
>JAXQGX010000621.1:0-13004 GCA_037040455.1 Irpex sp. P115-07
GGCGGTAGGAGGACAACCCTGGAGAGGAAGACGCGACAGGATGTGCGGGGTATTTGTACGCACAGAGACCAACCTACCAAACAAACCCAGACGTCAGCCTCTTCACACTTCACGTCCGCCGCTTCTGTGATCATAGCCGTTCGACGTTCAACGATCGGCTTACCGGATATAGTAGTGCGACGTGATTGGCTGTTTGGTCACCCGAGACGCGATTGTTCGTGAGGCTGGCTGGGGGGTAGTTTGATAGTGGCTGGCTATATGCTGTGGAGAAGGCGTTATTCCTTGCGAGTCAGCACCATGGGGACGTTCAATTCGCGTCACGTTCCACTCCACTGCGCTTCATCAACTACCATGAGCTTCACAAGTTCCCGTTGTATCAACAGAAGGCCCTATCCCACTAGTTTAACGCAATGAACGCATGTCGCTTCGCACTGAGACCTGTGGTCGCTCATGTCAGTTGTGCTTTAGCTAAGCTAGACAAGATACTTCTGGACCTGGCATGCAACCTGGCATGTGTTTGAGTCAATTTCGCGTCTCAGAGGCTGGATGAGTACCGTATAACCTGTGCGGTCAGACCATACGATGTGAGCAAGGAAGATGAGAGTTCGTGTGGAAGACGTGACTGTCAGCCATCGACTCAAACGGTTTCGGACCGAGGTTTCCCCGCACGGATCAGCGGTTACCATTAAGCGCCGCCGGAGCGATTAGTACTACTCACCACCACTCTGACTCCAGGTGTCACCCAGATTTTTTGAATTTCCGATTATCCCAGTGTAGACAGCTGTCCAACAGATGAAGTAGTCAATGATTTCAGAGTGTTTTCAGGGGCCAGGTGAAAATCGTCTGATTGAATCGCGCGTAAGTCATACCGAGGCGCGGAGGTAGAAGTAACGCAGCGTGACGGAGATAGACGCGAGGAGCGAATTAAAAAGGGACTCTGCCGGAATCGAACCTACACCTCACCGTCCAGGAGCCATGAGTACATCCTTTGCCAACCAAGCACAGGCGTTGCTACAGCTACACCATTTTGGCTTGATAATACTACCTTGCGTTTAGAATATAAACCCATTGTGTAGGACTTCGAGAAATCTTTGAAACCGGTCTCCCCAATGGGCATCCACTGAGTAGCTCATGATACCATATTTCATTACCAATAAAAATCAAAGAATCATGTATATATATGTGGCTGTTTTCAATACACAGCAATGATGGATGATAGAAGGTTCACTAAGTCCGGCAGCCTCCAGCTACCACTGATTTGTACATATAGTGTACTACCAATGGACACAGGCGCCCAACACCTCTGGTGCGCCGTAGCATTGCGAACATAGGGTCGATTGCTTGCAAGATCTTATTTTTGGTGCTCACTGTTGGGCTGTTGAATGTCCATGTGGGGTAACCTGAATGATAGTACGAAGATATCGAGCTTAATGTTGAAGAGATTATGCATCACACACGGTCACACAAGGGTCACACCAAACATCACAGCGTTAAAGTCGCTTGAGAGTTAAATTTCAGACGTAAGTTCGCATGAAATACAGGCGGTCTCGGGACACCTGGAATTCAGCTGTTCGAAATCGCCTGTGAACCATCCGAGCCGCTCAGGTGGATAACGCCCCGCGCCAAATTGGCGGTGATAGCAGTCTGTGGCAAGTCGACCGTGTCCGTCTTGCTCTTCACACCAGCTCAGACTTTATGCATTATGCGGCGAACTGTTAGTCACACCTATAAAATTTTGCGCCTCAATAGACTCTTCAGTCAGTTTGGTCGCAAGCTGTAGTGAGGCCAACCGAGACAAGCCAAGGGGGCGCAAGCGTTCTGACAAAATCCTGAGCCCACGAAGGTTGAACGTTTCTTCTCTTCCTCAGGAGGGTGAGTGCCTTAATTTTGAAGATCGTTGTCTGGCTTTCATGTTCATGTTCAAGTTCGAGCTGTACCCTGCGACCAATGTTTTGGTCCATTTGCGTCACGGATGTGAGTACGATTTTCTAAGATGACATATTAGAGAGCATACAGGGCAGCGAGCTACAATATGATAGAACGATAGAGAGATGCCATATGAACGAGGCATGAAAAGCAAGAGTAGCTGTCTGTCGACCACGAATCGCTATGAGATTCCAGAGCTAAAAAATATCCCGTCCTCCTCATACTAAAAGCGACAGGCACCAGTGACCTGAGCCCCACCGCACCTCTAGTTCTGTATGGTGGGAGCTACCGCGCCACCGTTGCGAGCCTGCAGAAAATTTCGGATGTTCTGCGTCTGCAAGGCTGACTGCATTGCCAGCAACTGTGCACGGACGATCTGATCTTGAGCGAAGCGCAGGACTGTCCTATGAGTGTTGACGAGCGTGTTCGCGATTTGCTTGCGGAAAGCAGCGCCAAGCACAGTCACCACCCCTACTTGTACGACGCCTCCAAGGATGGCGGCTCCCGCCCCTCCCATAGCAGCGCCTTCCAGTAGCGCAAAAAGACTCCCAGCCGCTACAGACCCCATGCTCGCTTGCCAGGCGGCAGCGAGAGAACCTATATGCAACAACGTACGGTCAGAGATGAATCGAATGCCACGGACAGCGCTTGACTAAGTAACTTGCGACGGGTCCTGCGGCGCCAAACCCTGCAGCACCGAGTAGAGGGCAGAGGACGACTACCGGGGCGATGAACACAACACCGCAAGCAATGACAAGACAAGTCTGCTTTGGATTGTCAGTGATTACGGTGACAGTGTCCTCCCCAACGTCTTTGGCCTTCTGCATGAACTGCTTTGCAGTCTCGAGGAGCGAGTTGACCACTGTCTGGTGCTCATCTTCCTGGCCATCGGTCTGCTAGCGGAGTTAGGCACGAGTTGTACAATTTATGGATTAACTTACGTTCTGGATCAACAGAGGAGTTGTAACGTCCATGGGGGAAGCTTGTCGTGGTGAGCGGGAGTGGGAGAGGGTGTACGGCTGCGAGGTATGATTTGGATGCGCCGCAAACTTTATATCGTGGCCTGGGGCATACACGTTGCACCAGCATGGGCATGCTGTCGCCCAAACTTTATTCTTGGTGGCGTGAGACCAACTAGAAGGCGGTGATGAAGGAGGAGTGGCTTCAAACATTCCGGATACCCTTCGTATACGAAGGGACGCCTGACCACGAGATAGCGAGGTATGAGCCAAACCCAGTGCTAGACGTGTGCGTAGACAGTGGACGGATCCTGTAGATAGAGCAATTGCAAGCGAGCCACAAGTTTGAATTTGGTGGCCGGAGGGATCAGACCGCCACGTAGAGGAACACAAGTCCAACGAGACGGCCGAGGAACTGCACTGAATTGTCGACTAGTGACCAAGATATGGCCAAGCAGGCAAGATAGGATCGATGGTTCGACGAGCCAGGAGTTTGAGGTGTATAGGTACACTTAGTCGTTACCGGAGACCCCTCCGTGTTCTGAGTGGTCTTCTCGTCGTGCGATGGTAAAGCACCAGTATATCGAGGTAGCTTCAGGGTGCTTACGCAAGTCATGGCTTCTCTGCACCGGCGTGGTGTAGAAATTGTCCCCCGAGGGCTAAGTACAGGAGCCAAAGTCGCAGAGAGGTTGTTAGCGACCAGACGAGAACAACGCCACACTCGAGAATAAAAAGTAACTGGATGATAGACCTGAAGCTTGAACCGTCCGCGCGAGTTCAGTAACGCAAGGAATTGCCAATTGCTGCGGGGACGACTCAGGATAACGTCACTTCAGCGAGTGTCGAACGGGGTGGGCCATGGTCCAACAACTACAGTCGGTGATGATAGGAGAAGAACGATCGAACCAAGTGTCCACGTACTGTTTGCAACACCAGAGGAACGAGAGTGGTGTCGACGGCAACCTTGGGCCATGGTGAAAGTTCGAGGCGTAGCTGGAAGCTCAGGCAGACATACAAGCGGAGGCGAGAGGATGCAGAAGTTAGCACGATCGAGGAACGCAGGTGAGGAGGGTTGGGGCCTGAGACACGAAAGAGCGAGGACAAAGGCGAGGCTGAAGACTAGAACAGTCGAGGGAGTTCGGGCCGTGGGTAGGATAGGACGAGGAGTTAGCGATTTGAGAGCAAGAAGTACGCGGGCCTGAGGGGCTTGGGTATGAGGGCTCGAGGGCTTGAGGGCTCGAGTGATCGACGGTATGAGAGCTTGGGGTTATGTGCGGATGGATGGCGAGGGTAGGGGCGAAGACAAATACACGGTGGAGTGCAAGAGAATTGAAATGAGAATTATAACGTGTGCAGGAGGAGGACAGCAAGGAGGATAGACGAGTGAAGATACGAGAGTAGGCGAAGGCGTGAGAGAGGGTAAAGATACGGCAGAGGTGGCGGTAAGAGCGCGGATTGGACTTGATATACGTGTTTGAGGACTTCGGGACTTGAGGACTTGAGGGATCAACGATATGAGAGCTCGAGGTTAAGTAAGTTCAGACGGGCGACAAAGGAGGGGGCGAAGACGGATGTGCGATGGAGTGCAAGGGAATTAGATCAAAATTCAGACCGCGTGCCAGATGAGGACGGTAGAGGCTGTACTCTAAGAAACGAGGGAGGTGAAGGTATGAAAGGCTACGGTAAAGTTGGCGGTAAAAGTGAGGGCTGGGCTTGAAGTGCAGGCTTGAGGGGTTGAGAACTTCAGAACTTCAATACGGCGTAAGAGCTTGTATTGGAGGTTATGTTTGGTCGATGGCGAGGCCGATGTGCGATAGAGTGCGAGAGGTTATATTGAGGAAACGAGTGTGCGCAGGGGGAGGGACGAGTCAGGACACGATGGTCGGTGAAGGCATGCGAGAAGGTGGAGACTGCAGTGGCAGAGGAGGGGGCGACAAGAGCGCGGATTGGCCTTGAAGCGAGGGCTTGAGAACTTGGGGAATCGACGGTATGCGAGCTTGAGGTCAAATGCGGATGAGTGGCGATGGTGGTGACGAAGACGGATTTGTGATGCAGTGCGAGAGGTCGTATTGCGAATTAGACTGTGTACAGATGAGGACAGTGGGGGAGAGGGGCGAGTTGAGACACGGTGATTGGTGAAGGCAAGAGATGAGGTAAGGACTACGGCAGAGGCGGCGGAAAGAGCGCGGATTGGCCTTAAAGTGCGGGTTTGAGGACTTGAGGGATCGACGGTATGCAAGCTTGAGGTTATGTAAGTTCGGATCAATGGCGAGCGTGGGGTTGAAGACGAATCTGCGCGAGAGAGGTTTGAATCGAGATTTGAACCGTTGTGCAAGATGTGGACGGCAGAAAAAGAAAGACGGGTGTCGGTGAAGGCATGTGAGACGGTAGAGACCACGGCGGAGGTGGCGGCAAGAGCACTGATTGGCGTCGAAGCGCGGGCTTGATGATTTGAAGGGTTGAAGGGTTGAGGGTCGACGGTGTGAGAGCTTGAGGTTATGGATGGCGAAAGAAGGGCGAAGACGGATGAGATCGTGTGCAGGATGAGGACAGCAGGGGAGGGTGGATGAGTTAAGACACGGGAGTAGGTGAAGGGACGAGGGAAGGAGCGGCAACGGCAGAGGTGAGCACAGGTTGAGCTTGAAGTGCGGACGATGACGGGCTTATGGAGCAGGCTTGAGGGCGACGGGGAAGATGGTGAGAAGAAGACGTCGGTTTGAGAGACGGCAAGTTAAGGTAGATATAGGTGTGAGAGGCGGGTATGTTTGAGGGCGACGGTCCGGTAAGAACGAGATTATGGGAGAGGCGATGGGTGTATGATAAGGAGATACAAGTCTTGTGCGTAGTTGAGAACGGTGAGAACGAGGGTAATGGTCCCATGGGCTGAACGTAGAGAGGTGAGGGACGAAGGCGTGAGCTTGAACACGGGGAATATTGAGGGCATGGGGTAAGCAGACGGACGATATGATTAAGGAACAAGGTGATCTTGAGCGCGAGAGATAGCGGCAGCGTTGTTCGAATGCAGAGGCAGAATTGACGACGACGAGGGCTAGGACAGAGGCGACGGTGGTATTACCAGAGAGGACGGGTGCGTCTAGTGAGAGCGGACAAGGGCGACAGCTTGAGAGGCGGCGTAACTTGATTCGAGGCCTGGTTGTCGGGCAAGAGCAGGTAGGGGTAGAGACTGTATAGAACGATGCATGTAGTGGTGTACGAGAGGGTGTGCGTTGGCATCGATGTCGAGGACTTAGAACACAGTGTGAGGGCGTGAGCCATGGGAGCATCGAACAACGGAGCAGGACGAAGGAGGCACGAGAGGATGCTTGGACTTGAAGTGAATGCATGATAGCACAACGGCTAGGAATGGGGAGGAGGTGAGGGTGTCGAGGGTGTCGAGGGTGTCGAGGGTATCGAGGGTGTCCCGACATGTGGGTAAAGTAAGACCTTGCGTTGGAGACATGAAGGAGAGCAAGACCCTAAGTGAAGGTCTGAGTCGCGTGCCGTATTGAGGGTAGAGGCAGAGTGGGCGATTTTGGCGAGGGTCCGCCGGGAGAGCACAAAGTCAGCCACTTGGGGGCGACGCGGTTCGAGGTAGGGGTTTGGTCGTTGGAGGAGAGTAGGTGCCGGTAGACGCGTCGCAGGGTGGGTGCGAAGTTGTACGAGACGGTCTACGCTGGGATCGGCATCAGAGACGAGGAGCTGAGTTCAAGGCATACGCCATGAGGAGAGTTGAACAACACAGCAGGAAGGAGGGACGAGAGGTTTTCTGGGCTTGAAGCGCATGCGAGGTGCGTTAAAGAGCGCGACGATTAGAAGGGCAATGAAGATGGGGAGGAGTCGAAGGTGACCCTGGGTGGGCAAGGTGGTGGTAGGAGGACGACCCTGGAGAGGAGGACGCGACAGGGCGAGCGGGGTATTTGTACGCCAGAAACCCAACCTACCAAACAAACCCAAACGTCAGCCTCTTCACACTTCACGTCCGCCGCTTCTGTGACTGTAGACGTTCAACGATCGGCTTACCTGATATGGTAGTGCGCTGTGATTTGCTGTTTGGTTGGCCGCGGCGGGATTTCCTTACGAGGCTGACTGGAGAGTGGTTCGACAGTGGCTGGCTATGCCATAGATTGTTTCCAATGGCAGCATATATCCAGCTCATTCTGCCAGTGCTCGACGTTTGTTCCCGCGTCGTTCACGCGAGCAGCGGTACACTGTGTTGTGTTTCAACACCGCGGCCTTTGAGACCTCTTCCCGTGTCAACAATAAGCCCATTCTTCTGTGTCAACCCGACGCATACGACCTGTTCAGCGCGGATACCTGAGGCACTCCATGTCAGCTACATATGCCAGTGTTCTGTATCGAAAAGGGCAGACGACACTTCTCGCTTTCTCACAACCAGCTTGCATCGCATCCAGCGGTAACGCTATTGACAATCCAACTTGAAACAGCCGACCCAGACGATGTGGGCAAGGAAGATGATAGTTCGTGTGCAAGATGCGGCTGACTGCCATTGCCTCAAATGGTTTCGGACCGAGGCTCGTCTGCACGGATCAAATTCCTAGCGCCCTCGGATATGTCAAACAGGCAAGTCCGCGTCGGCTTCCGAGTCGCTCTTGACACTAATCCAATCCAGCTTCTGGCGAACTCTTTGCGGCTGACGACCTTAGTTGGAGGCCAGGATATGGATACCTAAGGTCAGTATTCCCAGTTATCTTTTGCTTGAGGCTGACCCTTCTGTTGGTAGAGGCATTCACACAGCAAGACACCACGAATTTCGACACGCTTCAATGTCTTTCAACGACATGAGCGCAGCCCCAACGTCCTCCCTCGCCTCACCACCACCGTATACACCCTCAGCGTCCTCTTTGAATCATCGTGCCCGCCTCGCACCGCTCGTCTCTCAGCTCCGACGCGTCACACCACGTGTACCTTTCTGGCAGCTCGCAGCACATCGAATACCAACTTTATGGAGCTTGTACAGAGGATTGTTGAAGGTCGCTCCGAGTGACGAGGTAAGATTCCTACAATTCTAATAGGCACTAGAAAGCGGGAGGCTGACACTGAGAAAGCGAAGATCCGTAGACATGTCTCTGCCAAGTTTCGTCAGAATAGACATTTGACGAGTCCGGCCCAGACGAAGGAGAAGTTACTAAAGGCTGAGCGAGTACGTTGTGCTGGTTATACTTGCTCTGGCACACTCGCTCACGTATTCTTGTTTTTCTGCAGCTCATGGACCTTTGCAACCTCGCACGAGACGGTGACCAACGTTCCAAAGCCATCGTAGAACGATACAGCAGACTCATAGCAGGACGCAGAGAGAACGAAAGCTGGGAAAGAGCAGCGGCCAAGGCTATAGTACGTCTTACCCACCAACGTCTCATCTCGTTCACCAACGCGTCCTTTATTCTAGCGCCACCAGACATTCCTCCGCAACCGCCCCATCATAACAGGCTACTTCCGCCCTTCCCTCTTCAACCGTGCACTTCCACGACTCAAACCCCAACCAGTACATATCACCATGATGATAAGTAGACGTAGGAAAAACCGCACTGCGAGGATGGAGGAGTATCCCGTGTTGCGGGAGCACTTACTAGATGTCCAGAGGGAGGCGGCGTTCGAGAAGGCGTTGTTGAAGGAGAACATCGAGCCCGTCTTCGATGGGTCAACGCAACAATGGAGTACGTACATTCTCTGGTTTCAAATACCAGAATTGGTGGAATGAGGCTGACTACTGCTTGACTTGAACGTCTAGCCGCCCCGATCATAGACCACCAACGCATCCTCCGCGACTCCTTCAACGCCGATGTCGACCGCCTCCAATCCTCCTTCCCACCTCCCCTCATAGAAAAAATCCAAGAAGCTCAACGCGAACGACATTTCAACAAACTGCGCGAACGGAGACGCGAGCTCAAAGGTGAGGTCCTCCGGAGGACTGTCAAACGTGCAAACAAAGGTCCGCCTGCGCATGTGTTGAGTAAGATGAGCGAAGAGGAGAAGAGGCTGGATGAGATTGCGAGGAGTAATGTTAGTGAGGTTGGGTATGTGGGGTATGCGAAGATGAAGAGGGGGTGGAAGTTGAAGGAGGATCCGTGGAAGAGGGAGGATGGGCACAAGGAGAAACTGGAAGAGTTGAAAGCTGTTGAGAGGGAAATTGAGAAGGAGAATAGGAGACGGAGAGAAGAGTGGGAGAAGGATAATGGGGCTGACAGCAATTGATGTGAATGGCCAGGATTAGTTAGGCATAGTAAGTGTTGCACAGTATATTTCACTTCCTGCTCTTCTGAACTTCTCTGCTCATACAAGCTCTTCGCTCCAGTATGCGATACATGAATACGATTGGGGTACTATAATACAACATTTCTATTGGCTTTCACTCAGCTTCAAGACTTCAAACAGTGTTGTTGGCATGAAGCGAGTCCTCCTCTGCCGACTCCTTCAACACCTGCTCCTTCTTAGTCCTCCCCGTCCCAGGTGCGCCCAACACCCCCTCCTCCTCAGGAGCACTCTCATCGACCTCCCAAGCTCCCTCCTTCTTTCCGGGGTTCTTGCGATCTGATGATAACTCAAATGGCTGGTTCTACACACGAAGTAAGCGCCGTCCGTCAGTAATAACAACATAGCCTGATAGAGCGGCTGACGACATACGTTGGGGGCATCCCGCAAATACTCGTCGTTGATGTCATGGTCTGTCACCGCCGGTCTGCCGACAGTCTGCTCGGGTTTCTTGAACTTGCGGTTGTCGTCTGTGTAGACGGCGTCGCTGTCTGCGCGGAGGTCGTTGCGGCGGATTTGGCTCATGATATGGATATGCGTGTGTAGAGGTGAAGTTTCAAATGGTGTAAGAGGTTTGGTAGTGACAATGGTGAGTGTTATGTAGGTGAGCTAGAGGGGTTTATATACTAGATATGTTGCGTCTGGAGCGTCGTGGATGCGTTTTGCGTCATGGGTGATGTTCTCCACCTCAAGAGCCAACAACCGCTGCGGCCGGCATGTTTCGCGCTTCGCGATCCAAGACACCTTCCCCATTTGGGAGGTGTTGCTTCTTCTTTGGAGTGCCGCACTCCAAATTCAGACCTGGCCGCCGCGGCGTTCTGCGGCTGGACAGCAAATTGCAACGCCATTTTGTGTCGTTTTTACGTTCGGAGTCGTAGTGATAGCCAGACGCAGTACATTCAAACAGGCTAACATTTATTTGCCTGGTTTTAATCGAATTTCTCGCACCCATACAGGACATTGGAACCGTGGGATACTACTGTACAGCGCCTGACGGTGAATATTTGTCTAGCGTCTGCTCCATTTCTTTTCTCAAACCACGACAGCCTCAAGCTTGCGATGCTCATCCACTACAGAACACCTCGCGTGTTTCTCCTCATGAGCGGGTTAAGGTCTGAGGAAACGACCCTCCAATCGATTCGAGACGGATTGTGCGCCAAATCGCAAAGCCACACACCAGAAAATCAACTCTAGCGCATACTTATTCCTGAAGACCCGCGAGTTAGCAAGGGGCGGCGATTCTTACAAACTTAGGATCCATGGGCTTTTAACTTTGCGGCGAGGGGGTGCGTCGAGTTTGACAGTGTGGCGGGTCTTTTGGTACGATATGCGCGACGTGTTCCACGGGCTATCCATCGCGTCCTCCTGCCGATTATGTTGGCAGGACGTATGAGGAAGGTCAGGAGCTTCGCGATTGGCATGTCGAACCATTGAGTTCAATTCGCGAGTCCCCCCGCTCCTTTTGAGGTGCGGTGAAACTCAATTCAGACTACTCTGCGGCTGCCGTGGTTGACGATCAATTTTTTACTACCTTTTGCCCTTCGCGGGAAGTTTTGGATGCGCCTGTATACTACTCATTGCCAATGTTGGACCACCGATGGTCGTTTCGAAACATAGTACGAATGTCTGGAATGCTACGAGATACTGAGATTAGAATTAGTACAGGGTGGGATATATAAACTACTTATGTAGATACTATTAGTCTCATGGTCCATCGTCCAAGTCCGAGAATGTCACTACTAGCAAACAGGTATACTATCTTACATCACTGACGAGCCCTAAAAGTGACTCTTGATCTTCTCTTTTGCCCTCGCAACTCCTGTAGCACAGAAGCATGCAGTAATACATGGACAACAGCTAGGCAAGAATATTCAGCTATCAAGAACGATGATGCACTATACTCGCTCGGCACTTACAAAATAGCAACACACGGGGCACATGGTCCTTTGACGTGTCCATTGCACTTCATGCGGCCTATATTGAAGTTGAACTTGAGTGCACCCTTTTTCGGTACGCTCTTGGTTTGCTGATCTGGCGACTCTTGCCGTGACTCGCCCCACTGTTCAGTGTATATCCCATCTTCGTATGCATAGAACTCCTGACTAGGTAGAGGGAGCACAGTCATGCTGGGTGTGGGTCTCGGCTGTGCACTGTGAACGGAAGATACATGTGTATCTGTGCTTCGCCTCGTCGATCCTACGTCACATGCTACCGGTGAGTTGAAGGGTCTTATGACAGACAGTTGTGATGTCGAGCGGACTAACCTGGTTCATAAGCTGGTGGCGGCTTTTCTGGCTCACAGTCTACGTGAGTTGTATCCGAGTGGGAGTGTTGTGTTCGACTCTCATCGGAATTCGTCTCGTCACTCTGTCTGACGCCTTCTTCAGAAGCGGGCACTGGCCTGAGGGACGTTGGCCGATCGCTTGCCTCGTCGCGATCGCTGTGAGCCAACTGGCATATGCCTTCGCTTGTGGTGCGCTCTGCCTTTTCGTGTTCGTCTTGCACAATCGAAGTAGGGGACATCAGCAACACAAGAGACTGACGCGTAGAGATGAGTGGGATGAGGGGATCCGGAGTGGTGGATGGGGTGATATTGACGGGGAACGATGGGTGCAAGAACACGAGGATATGCAGAGATCGATACACACCAGCTTCTTTTATATTACTACATCTCAGGAGTCCAAGATGCCTAGATCCACGAGGCATTGGCATGTAATGCAGGTACACACGTACATACCGCCACACCGCTACCGTCCGGCAGCGACTACGCGGTCGTTGTGGCGATGGTTTGTATTATTCGAGCCTCGGGTCGTGAAGCTTGAGGTCGCGCTCACAGTCGCGCCCTTGTATTCCTGTGTGGTGTTTGGTTGAGTGTAGTGCTAGGGATATCCAGAGCGTCGTTGGCCGCACGTGTATCCAGATGTTCGTATATCGGCGAGAGTCATAGCTTTCGGGTCTTAGTCCTGGGACCTGAGCAGTGAGAAGCTTGTTGGAGGCTATATAAGGGAGAGTGTCACATACAAGGGCGGTGATTGTGTCTCGGCGTTAGGGCCGTAGTTGGAATGAAGACAACAAGAGCCTGGAGAGAGCCATAGCTTGTTGCCAGATACCCGGTTATTGTTTCGAGGCTATGCGTAAACGTCTGGCTGGATGTCAGGATACAAGTCTGCACGACTCTCCAGACGTAACCAGGCTTGATCATGGTGGTAAAGGAGGAGGGCCAGCGACGCCACATCATGATCATGCATGCATATGATTACCGTAGAAGGCAGTTCTGGCGGATTGAACGGGTCAACATATGGGCGCCTGCGTACGGGAGATCATGCATATTATATATGCTGCACTCCAGACTGATATATAGGACGAAAATAACACAGTTACTCGCTCCAACTATACTACCTATTTGCTTATTGGCTACTGGATGAAACGCCTGAGCAAGGTTTCGTTTACCAACGGTATTAAGTAGACACACATACATACAAGAAAACTGTACATCACCCGCAACTCTGAGGGAAATTCTGTCAGTACAGGGCTATCATGGGAGGTGCTCGTATTCAGCAGGAGTGAAGATCATGAAAACGATCTCGATGGGGGTGCAATCTCCGCCGCCTTCTTACATGTATAACACCAACCTCCTATACATCCGACGCCAATGCACGGCAAACAGGCAACACTGACGGCCAAACCCACAGCACTTCTACACGGTTTCGCAGCAAGTTAGTTAACTGTGGCGTAACGTAAGGAAGGAAGACTGGATATATACTCACCCAATCAACGTCGACACAGCTTGACAAGGAAGGGTCACTATCGCCTGAGCCGTTTCGCAATGCCCGCCCGAAGTACCAGTAG
>JAXQGX010000622.1:0-13011 GCA_037040455.1 Irpex sp. P115-07
CTTGAAGTGATGACACGGTCGAGCTGCGTATGACGTCTGATTCCCCTGGCTGTGAGAGAGTGAAGGGTGATTCAACTCTAGCTGGCTTCACCGCCTGGCCTGGGCTCGACAGGGTTAAGGACGTGAAGTTGATGGATGACGATGATTAACCTCGACAGGAAGGGCTAGGCTTAGAGATTCGATACTTTGGCTACGCACGGGAGGCGTAATTCCTTGAGGGGGCATGTTAATGACTGCAGTAAGCTTTCGGGAAGCAAACTTACTATCGAAACGATGATACTCCGACTGCAGGACTCGAATCACATTCTAATTCGGTCTTTCGACATGTAGGATTTGTCGAGCATTGCATACCCACCCTGTGACGACACGTATACGTAGTACGCCATGGTAAATGGCCATTGTACGATCCTAGCAAGAATACGACATCAGCATGACTTCAATCAAGTGTTTAGCACAGTCCCCTGACCTGATGATGGTGCATACCAATGGTTCAATCCCGTTTTACCTATAACCTCCGAGCACCCTTGTTGGCACCGTGGGGTCGTGATATCATCTTGCTCGCCACGAGCATCTCGTGACCAACGGCTTCGACATACATGTTCATACGTGACAAGTTTGAAGTCTGTACCCGACGTCCCTAGATATACACTTAGTATCCCCAGATTCTTCACCCCGAAACGCCGCACGGCCACTGGTACACATATCATGTTTCGGCGAGTCTCTTGGGTCGGTCGTGCCGAGCAAACCGCGGGCATGAGTAAAGGAGGACAATGTCCTGCTATACTGGCCACGTTCATTGAGGCGGTGAGAACCAACGCCGGAGTCAGGACATATGCGAACTCCGGAGAAGCCAGGGAAGCCTCGCAGTGCATTTGTTGTAGTTTGACATGAGTGGCACGGGATCAGCGCGTGTTCTGCTTGTATGTCAGGAGAACATGAAGGGCAGTATGATAGATAGAACTTAGAAGTTAGCTTTAGAATGCGAAGAATTCGCAGGATCTAAGAATACCTGCGGGTAAGGATGGAGATGGCGAAGTAGGTGAGGGCGATGGCGATTGGAGGATAGGGAACAACCATCCGTGAGAGCGTCCGCGCTGGTCGCCTTAGGAGCACAGTTTTGTTGAGACTCACGCGAAAGACAACTGAAGAACACGCACACTTCTTGCAAAAGCAACATCTTTGATTGATTGAACTATTAAAGACACTATAGAAGGAAACGACCTTGTTGTTCCGCTTCAGGAGAGTATTGTACAATTTGAACTAGTATATGTACTACTATAAAGTATGCCTTGTAAGTGGGATAGTCCGAGCGGATGAGCAGAATGTTGGTAGAGTACAAATGAATACGACAACTGAAGAAGAAAGCGAGGTTTGCCAGAACCACATGCGCATCGCCGTTATACGACGAAAAGAGAGTCCCCAGATTCGCCTAATCCAATCATTGTCTAGACCAGTCGAACCGATTGGTGCCACTCTGGCAGGAATTGGATAAGATGTGAGGGGAGGGGTCGTTTGTAACATAGAGATGATGGAAGGCCAGCGTGGGAGGTTGTGGAGTGGTTGCTCTTGATGCAAATGCAAAGGCATAGGGGTGAACACACCCGCTAAGCACTTCATTCGATCGTTAGAGACTTCCCATGACCGTCTCCTAAGCCTCCCCTAACTCGAGATCCCCTGATGGCACCGCCAAGGAGATGCGATCGTGCACCTAAATTGCGTCCGTGATATTCTTGGACGAGGGATAGTCGGTGGTGTAGCCGCCCACTAGGGCGCGATAAGCTGTTCCTGACACTGCGGGATACGACTTGGCTGTGCGAGCGGCCGAAGAGGTTAGGTATAGCACCAGAATGTATGCGTTCGAAGAAGCGTCGTCGTGAGAGGCCACAATTATGTCACGATTTGACGGGGGCTGCGGAGAGGAAGAGTGTGAACTCCACGTTGAATGGTGCCGAAGACTGGAGGTCGTACCTTTGAGATGACGGAAGAAAGTCCGACATGTGGGTAGACTTCCCATGCGCCGAATGACGCGAGGATGCGTTGCTGGGATAAGGCGGGAGTGGTGGTGGTGGAGATGTGTAACGGGGCTCTGGGGGTGGAGCCTGGCGTGATGAGCGCTTTGGTTTATCCGTCACTGGAGAGCTTGACGGCGTCGAGGTGCTCATGCCAAACTCATTCCCATCTATCCAAAGAGTTCGCGGCTGGGTGTTCATGTTGGGACTGGCAGAGTTAAGTTTGTCGAGCAGCGGTGAACCGATGAGGCGGGGTGGAATTGGGGGCTCCTCCTGGCGCGACGGCAGCTGAAGGCGGGTGTTGCGGGCTGAGATGCGTCGGGGCATGGGCGACGGCCTTGCATAAACTTGGGAGGAGGACATTGTCTGAGAGCGGCGACGAGAGAGGTGAGGTGAGGTGAGGAGGAGGAGGGTCGGTGGCAGGTGTTTATATGAGAACGGGGCTCTGTTCTGCGATGTGTTCCCCTGTGCTTCCTCCAAATCACTCCGCATAAAGAGGGCCCCAATCACACAGACGCCGATACCCTTTTGGGAATAGAAGCCTATCTCGAGATTCCTCTTAGATCGTCCCGTCCGATTGGATCTCCCCATTTTCCCTGCCACGCCCACTCGGCGCCAGTTCCCAGCCTGCGCCGTCCCAGCTGCGAGCGTGACAGGCCCAGCAAATCTTCAACGCCTTCTTCTCGTTTCCCAAGCTCTTCTTTCCTGTCACGCACGCCGCTCTGTCTAAAGGCTGATCTTCTCTCGGCCTCTCTCGGTAACACTGCCCATCCTCAGCGTTATCGACTTTCGGAAACCCGATAGCTGTCCACACCTGCACAGTCGGTCACGGTCGGCAACGGGTCCTGCTAGCACTCACACATCTCGGCACCGTGTGGCCCTACTTACTCTAACCTATTCTTGTCATGCCGCCTTCAGTGGTTCCGCGGTAGCAGCCTGTAGCAGCTCATCGAGAGGCGTTCCCTCTGCAAATTGCTCCCGGCTTCGCATTGAGATCGTCTTCAATTGCGGTTACCTAAAATCGCAAGCCTTGAGACCAAGCACCCCACAACGCCCGACTGGTGGGCGCGCATGCAATGTGCGAGGCGACCGCACATTCCTGCAAGTATTTGTCAGAGAACATTGCCTAAATACGGAATCCCTCCGTGAGCTCCGTATGTTTTCCTATGTAATTGGTATATCCCTCAGCATCCATGACAATTCCTCAATGTTATGACTTGTTCTTCTGGTTCGATATTCTTTCCAAATGGACCGAACCCGCTTGCGTGTATGAGAGACATTCCCGCCCACTGACGCACGATATCTCCTTGGTTCTCGCGATAGATTGCTAGAATGCAAGAACACTACTATTCTACCACGCTGGTTCAAGGTTCGCGTTGTCTTATTGCAATATCAATGTGCTTCCTACGTATAGTACGATGATAGTACGTACGGGATATTGCAAACTCTACTATAGTAAATTGCAATCTTCAACACGGATGCTTCAAGTATTCGCAGCGCCCGCTTTGGGCGTGAGACACCTGGGTTGCCTTGATCGCAACCTCACCCTCTTCGAGTCTCTTCGATCTCGTTCGATACTACTCGTCATTCACGGGGTTATGCCCTCGATACAGTGCGAACTCAATGTAAATCCCCGGCCTCTTCAAACTTTGTTACCTTCCCTTCAAGTCATAACGCCAGCTGTCTAATCAAAGGGTTTCCCCCTTCTTTCCCCCCGATTTTCCGCTGTCCGCCACAAAGTACTGTCCTTCCCGTATGCGCTTCCCACCGTCTTAACAAAGGGTACAACTGCTCTTTCGTCGCACTGCATCGTACCGCGCTTCGGTCGGGCTCTCTCGGGGAAACGTGCGTCTGCCTGGAAACTTATGTTCTAGACATATGTACTTACCTCTCGAGATCACATATGTTTTCGGCATTTCTCACTCACTCAAGTCCGAATCACTCATCTTCCGACACGGCGCAGGGGGGTAACGGGCTTTGAGACACCTCTGATCCCGTAAAGCCGGAGACGCGTTAGAAAGAGCAAAGCTCTGCGACATCGGGGACAGCACTGCACGTCGACGCGTCAAAACAGGAAGCTTCGAATCCTCGCCGCGAACATGACACGATATGTTCGTACATGTCAGTCCTGGTCGACCCTGTCTGCACTTCCTGAAATGGGTTTGCTTGCATTCTCACCATCGAAGTCCTGGAACAGGATATCGGATTCAAAAGGTAGTATGATGTTCTTATCCCGTAAGAGCCGATAATAATAGCCCTTTACTGTTGATACAGCCGAACTTGAAATAGCACTGTTAATGTCGAGGCTGGGTCTTCAAAATTGCTGTCTGGCCACGCCTGGCTACGATGCATACTCACGGTAGTCGGTTGAGCTGATGGAATAGTCCCGTACAGCAAACACAACAGGCCGAGGAGAAAGTAATGGTGTTTGTGCGACGAGTTGTGGACACCCGCGGTCGCCTGCGATATGCTGCCTAGAGTCTGGCCATGGCTCACATTTACGGTAATGATAACCGGTCTAGAGACTTGAAATTTCCTTCCGATATACTTTGTGGTAAGCATGCCAGTGCCTCTTTATTCTCGCTTTGAGCCTCACTATCTGGTACCGCGGACATCGAGGTTGAATCAAGCATCAATCCACAGCCTCAAAGCACATCCGCCCGCCGCTCAGAACAGGATACCGCATAGGCGCCCCGCCGTCCCTGCCTTCCTCCTCGTGGTGAACTTGCCGAGATAGCGATTGTCACCGCGGCAAGAAAGGTACGCGGCGGCGGAGGTACCACGGTAGGCTCGTAACCAGCCGGTCTGACGCTGCGCTCTTCAGACCGGCTGGTACATTTTGCTGGCTGATGTCGAGGTTGATCAAGCGCTCTTTAGACGCTGACCGTGTGAACTTTGTACTTAGAAAAATCCGCGCTATGCGAGCGGCCACAGCGAACAAAATGTCGTATTATAGATGCATCGTGAAACGAAATCCTTAACGAACTATATTTTCAGGATAGTACATATGCATACATCCAGTAAACCGAAATCGGACCAACAAGAACAAGTGCCCATCCATAGAGGGTCATTCTTGTGTTTTGAGTTTGACAGCACCTACGGCTCCTAATCCAAGTAGGCGAATCGTCGTCTACGCAACGGCTCAAGAACTATTCAGCAAGTGTATTCATGTTGTACAAACGGTAGACGTACCATATTGAGGAGGGAGTAAGCATGTTTGCGGCTTGAATGGTGATAGGGTATAGTGCTGGATGTTCCGGTGTTAGTAAATCCACGCCGTGTCCGTAACATGGACGCGAAAGGTTGAACGTGGAATCTAAAGCATTATAGCAATGAGTATATACGCCTCGACAAGTGAGGTCACCTGTCGTGACGTGCGTACTGTTTGCGAGGGCGGCAGCGGCGCAGACCAATTGCTACAGTGCTGTTGGGGCCACGGTGATTTGAATGGCTAGTGAGTTAACCCATTTGCGCCACGTTGAGATGAGAGCCTTGAGCCTAGAAAGTGGTGTCGATTTTCGGCTTCTTCTCTGACACAAAGATAAAGCTCGATATCAGTACACCCTGCGTTGTCAGGTAGCGAACAACCAAGTAGTCGACGTACCAGCTGTGCCAGCGTGATACCAAAAGCATGAAAAAGACGGTTGTAGCGAGTTTACGGGGTGGATAGCGATCCGAAGGCTGCCTCACACAAGCGACCTTGTAGTAGTCGCTACTCTTGCAACTTCGCAGTTCGGAGGGCAGGCGCGCACTGGCATGTATGGAGACCCTGTATGATACAACCAGGCAAGTGAGGGTATGTTTGAGATAACACAATAATGCTCGGAAACGTACGCTCACCCTCAAATTGTGTTTGTTGTCGACCACTGCTGTCACTGGTGGAGGTTGTGGTGAGAAAGGTGAAGAGAGCGCCCATCACCGCAAACTCGAATCGCAGTGGCTTATATATATGCTGATCACGTCGTATTCAACCTGGACCGTAGCACATTGTGAAATGATATTATATATCTATATCCAGGTCATCCTCATCCTCGAGTGTACAATATACAATGTCCTCATGCTCCCAATACATCTCATCTTCACTGTCCCCCGAGTTCTCCTGCTCTGACTCAGACCCTGACACCTCGCCGTCCACTAACTCCGACTCCATCATAGCATACTCATCTTCGGATAACAGCTGAGAGTCGGTAGGTATTGGTGAATTAGGGGGTGGGCCCGTGGGATCATTGCCTGCATCTTCAGAGTCGGCATTATCCATCTTCGGGGGCTGTAGTACTTCGCTGCCTTCGTCGATTAAGGGGCGCAAAAGCCATTGACGTTGAAGTCGTCTGAATTGTGTGTTGTAATCGTTGAGTGGTGACTTGAGATGCGCGAGACCAGTAGCAAGTACGTCTCGCACGACATTAGTATTGCCTTTCGAGTCTTCGTTGGTTCGGCCCCGCTGTCGCTCGTACACCTTGTGCTCGGCTAGTGAGTCCATAATCTCACTTATATCCAGCGACAAGTCCGCGGCCGCATGCTTCGAGCCCTGGTGAGTCCCAAGGGCTTCATGGAACTCTGAGACGAGCTCTCTCAAGACATTGATGCACGGGGAGATCGTACGAAGCCACTCCCACGATGCATTGCTTCCTTGAGCGGCATAGATTTTCTGTAGTACATGACCGGGTCAGCGATTTGCGAAGGTAGCCATGATTCACATGCAGTGGGTAGGAGTAGGCGGACCTTTATCCAGAAATTTTGACGTTCTTGAAGCAAATCAACCGGGATAAACCCATTCGCACGACCCGTGGTATTGATAAGCCAGTTCTGCAAAACGATACGCCTGTATTGAATCATCAGTATTAGATTGACAGTTGGAAATCAGAAGAACTACCGAAGAGGTGCGGGCCAAACATGTATAGTATTGTGCAGCGTTACCAGCGTTTCGTACGCATATTTTGTGCGACCACTGCCACGGTAGAAGGCGGACAGTGTCTTGAATGAGAGAAGTACTCTTCCCGAGTCACCTGCCTTTATAGCGTCGTTGAACTCCCGCATTATGAGGGCATCGCGGTTGAATAACAGTGCATTCTCGAATACAAAGTCGCGGTCTTGGTTATCATATACCAACGTAATCTCTCCATCTACCTCTTGAAGGCTTGGTGTTCCTGTAACCGTAGTATACAACAGTAATTAGTTCAGCTTATACCAGCTATAGACAACACCGTGAACATTACCGTGGCGCAGGTCATCTACCACTTCTGAGTTCGCGAAGCGATCGTATATTTCTTCCGCGTGTCCCTTCAACGTCTCGAATGTCGTAGAAGCTGCGTAATCATCGACCTTGACACCAGAAACTAGCTCTAGACAGTGCAAAATGCGAGCATACAATGAAACGAAGACGAGATCGCGACATGTGCGATAGGGGGGAGGTGAAGACAGCACGATAGGCTTGCGGTCGACGATGGTATTATGGAAACCGAGACTGCCAGGATCTCGAGCACCAGCACCCGGTAGACCCCAGTGCGCCTCGAGACAAGACGACGCAACGTGCATCTGTGCATGGAAAAGTCCAGGAACTTGAACAATATTGACGTGAGCTTGTTGAGGAGCGTCATGGCCAACTCGGTTATGAGCCACTGTTCGAAGACGCGCCATGGATAGTTGGTCGCCGCAGTAAATCCTGACTGTACGGAGGTATTCGGGTGATTCGAGGTCATATGCAAGCGACTGGGAAATAGCTTGAACCACGTCAGCATTGCCAACAACGGAAGATTCGTCGATCTCCATTGCGGGTAGGGGGTAGTATTCCGTCTTGTGCAGAGGGATCTGCTCCGCCGTCACCGGAAGACTTGCGTTGACATCGTCCTGGAACTTTGCAAATGATGGACCACCATGAGCGACAATGATACGAATGATAGTATGGATGAGAAGGGAATGGTACTCAGCGGCCTCTGTATCTGAAAGTAGAACATCTTTCATGTCCAGCGCAGAGGCCTGCTTCATACTTGAAATGAGATCAGCAGTTTGCATGTCATCGAGAGAGGCGTTGATAAGTCGGATAGCTGTCGCACAAGTTCCGTTTTCTTGCGAGTCTTTTCGTCCAACTATCTGTTCGGCGGCTTTGAACATGAAGTTGATATTGTCGTAGACGTGAGCGACATCGTGAGACTGAGCTGCTTGTTGTGCTGCATGGCAACAGGCTTTGGATAGTCGACGGACAAGCCCCTCAGTTTTCTTGCCGTGCGTACGACCAAGAGTGGCGGGCACAGATGGGTTGATCGCATCCTGGGAGATTGCTGGCTTGTGGGTGGTTGTTTGTTTGGACACCGAAATCCCATCATTCTCAGCCAGCAACGCCGCGCGTCGTCCTTGAACCTCTTCTTCTGAGTCCACCATCATGTCTGAATTATGCCTTGCTAGGTAAGTTGTGTAGGATGTTATCATTAGAGACGTACCTTCATCTTCTGATCTTGTAGGGAAAGATTCTCCCAAGTCATCCCAGTCATCCTCTATCATGCCAGTGCGTAGCGGAGTCTGAAGACAATGAGTGAGATATCTGCCCAAAAACACATCGCAAATGCTTACCGCCTCCCCAGAAACATCAATACTCATATGTTCAGTGTGATCGCTATCGCTCTCGTAGTCCAGTTGGATGAACTCAGGCTCGTCACGATCGGAGTTTGAATCACTGGACATGCTGGCTTCCGACTCGGATATGGAGTCCTCTCCTGCCACTTCTTCCTCGTCAACTTCCATGTCATCAAAATCTTCCACGGCAGAAGGTGTCTCGATGGTTATAGTGGATGTAGTAGGTGTCGAGGCTACTTCAAGGTTTGTCTCCGAGTCTACAGGTGCGTGGCTCGATGATGATTCGTCTGTCGATATTGCTGATACCTGCGTCCCTGCCAGAGTTGAATAACTACTGCAAACACCCCAGCTCGACAATACCGCGATTGTCTGCCGTTGAGTTCCGGTGGCAAATAAGTAGAGTCCAAATAGGTGCTTTGACCAACTATTCTGTTGACTGCGCTGACCGAGTAGATCTAGGAACGTAGCAAGCATGCGCTATATAGATGGATCAATATAAGTCCACTGGCATGAAATATCACTGGATATGTACTGTACGCTGTTTCTTTTGTGAATGCTCATTTCTACTCTTCGCCATCTGACGACGTGTTGTACAGAATGCCTTTATTACGCCCGCCATGACCGGACATAACCCTTGAAGCTGACCATAGAGCTGCGGTAAGTCAAACCCCAGAACGAAGGAGCTGTCCACGCTCTTATTCCGTGACTTCAAAAGTCCGCTATTTGTAACAGAGTTAGCTTCTTTATCGACTAGCTTGCTGACGTATTCCACAGCCCATTCGCGAAGAGTGTGACGGCCACCATTTCGGGACGATAGCCAATAGTTCAACACCCGACGAACCTGAGGGGCACTCTTGAAGAATCCATACCAACGACGTGTACCTTGCTTCGTGCTGGGATCTGCAAGATACTCAACCAGTGTACCCCACGAAACTCCACGGCTGTCAAGAATGGTGAAGACCTCGTTCGCAACGCTTGCAACATAGGTCCATTTATTCTTGTCGTCATCTGGAGTACGGGAACCGTCATCGTTCAAGTTGCCGGCTAGTTTGGGTAATTCAGTCTCTGAGTCGCTGTCGGCTGACGAGGCTACAGCCTGAGGATCTGCTGCAGCTGGCAGGGTACTAGATCCGGGTTCGGTACTGCCGTGCGGGTCTATAAAGTGTTGTGTCAGTGTATGTTATTGTCATAATATGCACCTGAATCTGGCTCTCACCTCGAAATCCAAACAGAGCGGGAAGTGGGGGCAAATAGGCCGTCGCCGACTGGGCTCGCCGTACCTCTTTTTCCTGAGCAATAGTATTTAGACGTTTTGTAGCTGCGTTTTTCAATATCAAAGCACGTCGTTGGGCCTTTGGTGTTGGGCGGTACGAATCATCACTTCCAAGAAAAGGGGCAAGTTCCTCGTCGGTGTACTTCCGCGGCTGTGGAGGGGTCGTTGGTATTGCCTGGGCAGGTGACGAGGAGCGCAATGAAGAAAGTGGAGATGATGGCTCAGCCATCTAGTAGTCGTCTAGACAGCTTGACAGAGAGGTGTGAGGAGAGTGGTTTGGTTGAGAGCTCGTCGATCGCGCCGCACGCGCGGGCAGTTTTCACACTTCACTTTGTCAGCCTCAAGTAAGTGGGTTTATTGCTCGCTACCACTACCTCCATCATGCCTCACTCTCGTGCACGCGTTCATGCCTCTCAGAAAGGACAGAAGAGGCGTAACCGACTACATAAGACAAGACCTACAGTATCACGAAATACGAGTACATTATCAGATGAAGAAGTTGCAGACCTGATCAAAGCAATGTCAATACGATACGGATGGGACGACAGCCAGACTATTCGTCCTTTCCAACTCGCTGGTATCCGTGCGCAATTGGAGGGTGTTGACACAGTGGTTCAAGCTCCAACGGGTGCGGGAAAGACGGTCATAGCAGCAGGACCTCATGCCTCACCGCGCAGTGAAGGAATGATTACCCTGTTGTCTGTACCGCTGATCCAATTGGCAGAGGACATGGTATGTGTAACATCAATTGTAGCTTGATAAATACTCAAAGCTCAATATCTGCGACGATTTTAGGTCACTACGTTTCGCGAGGAGTTTAAACTCAATGCCATAGCAATTCATAGCGCGAACGGTGCACTTTCCCCTTTGGTAATTAAGGTTTGTCTCAAACATACGTTTGCCAGTGGTATCTTCACTGAACGGCTGACCTGCTCACCACTCTGTAGGATATACTTGCACTGAAATACCAAGTAGTGATAGCATCCCCTGAAATGCTTCAGTCCCGTACCTTCATAAATCGGCTTCTGCGAAATCCTACATTCTCCCAACGAATTATCTCCTTCGTCGTAGATGAAGCACACTGCGTCTCACTATGGGGAGCCGATTTCCGCAAGAAGTACGGGTCGCTTGGTATTGTCCGTGCGTTCTTGCCCCGAGGTACCCCAGTTATTGCGATGACTGCCACATTGACTGGCCGTGTGCGCCGCGACATCTGTAGCAAGCTCCATTTCGCCAAGCACGCATCACAGTTTCGGAATGAGGGTAACGACCGTCCGAACGTCTCCATTGTTGTACGAGCGTGCGAGCATCCTCTCGTCTCCTTTGCCGACCTTGACTTCATCATTCCTACAACGATCCGCTGTCATACCGACATTCCTAAAACCTATCTCTACGTTGACGACATAAACACCGGCTCCCAGATCATCGATCATCTCTCTTCGCTTCTCAAGAGTCGTTTACAGCCCCGTCCGCCATCAGACCCCATTTCACCATCCACTCGCCGTGGCACTACACAGTGCTCTTCACTTGAACCTGGTATTATCCGACCTTTCAACGCTACCCTCTCCAAGGAATACCGCAATATTGCTATGGCAAAATTCCGCGAAGGGAATATACGTATCCTAGTATGCACAGATGCAGCGGGGATGGTAAGCGAACACCACATCAGTCTCTGATAGAGTTCACTGACCATTGAAACGATAGGGTATCAACATTCCAGACGTCGATGTTGTTGTACAATGGAAGCTGCCGTCGACATTGTCAAGTTTCATCCAACGTGCCGGGCGTGCTGCTCGAGGTCGCGGGAAAACTGGCTTGGCTGTCCTTCTAGCTGAACCTTCGGCGTACAAAGTCGATCTCGTTTCTACTCCTGAAGCCTCTACAACTAAACGGCGCCGACGAACGAAGAAAGTGAAACCGGGTGGTAAGACGAACACTTCAAGCACTGGTGTTGACTCAAAGGGCGCCGGAACTGTACCTACCGTTGGACGAAGAACAAGAGCACAGGAGGCCGCACTCAAGGCATACGCTGTTGCTCACGGGGTCGCACGCGGAAGTTCCAAGCTCGAAGATGGACCGCCAACCGGAGCGCAGCCTCAGTTCAGCCCTGATAGAGATGACGAAGGGCTGCTTGTGTTTGTGCAAAGTGTGCAGTGTAGGCGCAAGGTATGGGCGGAGGTCTTCGAGAATGACCCCAATACACTCGGTGAGTCCATATAACCTGAGATCGCGTTCGTCACACTGACAAGTCAACATTTGGAATAGAACCGTGCACCTCCGGAATTGCATGCTGCGATATCTGTGTACCCACGCTCTTCAACCGCACTCGGCCTGGAAAGTACGCAGCACCGAAGAAAACCGGCTCACTCAAGAAGGGACTGCCGGATATCGCAACCGTACGCAAACTAATGGCCTGGCGAACAAGTATATACAAGGTTCATCACACCTACTCACTCCTCTGCCCATCAGCAATTCTCGACGACAGCTTACTACTCGACCTGGCTTCATATGGCCCCATTGGCGCTGACAAGATCCGTCAAGTGCTTCAGCCGAGTTGGATATGGTGGGAAGTTTATGGAGGGGAACTATCAGTCTTTCTCGAGAGTCTACCGCGGGTGTTTACGCCACGGCCGAAGAAGTCAACGGCTCCATTGGCAACAGGTCCAGGACCACTGGCAGCGCCGACCGGTGGCCCGGGGCAAGTGCATGATTGGCATGTCATAGTTCACGAGCTTCATAGCAACGCTGTGCATCCTACCGGAGCTACAGAGATCCATCGGTTTGTCTTTGAGAACGAAGATGTGTATGCGATCGAGGCAGACCCAATGTAGGTGCGATGGTATCCTCGACTATGATCCCACCGCTTCATGATGTCTTAACCACGCCAATTATTTATCATGATGTATCTCACATGATTATTATATAACACTTCTTATTAACATTCCCGATGAAAAAATAGACTGTGCGACGTATACAGCCGGATCTGTTGGCAATCCTCGCAATGCGCTGATTTTTCCAAGTACGAAGTTCACACGCTACCAGCGTCTACTGACCACCTCAGCAATCGGCGCCCGAGTAGCCCAGTCCGCTCGCAAGCTCGCGCCTCCTTTGCCTGTCTCGGTTGGCGCGCATCAGCTTGAGACCGGACTGGCTGGCGAG
>JAXQGX010000623.1:0-13607 GCA_037040455.1 Irpex sp. P115-07
CTGGACCTGCCGCTCCCTTCGAGCTCACCGAACGGCCGACACCTAAGCCCGGCCCTGGCCAAGTTCTCATCAAGAACGTTGCAGCTGCCCTTAATCCTGCAGACTACATTATACATCATCTCGGAGCATGGGTAGACCACTACGGATACCCTGCACTCGTCGGGCTTGATGGGGCTGGAGAGGTTGCAGCCATCGGTGAGGGAGTTGTAGGTTTGAATATTGGTGATAGAGTGTGCGTTACTCTTCCTTCCATATTATCTCAGGACGTATTATTGAAGTTTTGACACCAGTCTATACGAGGCGCTCTTTCATCCCGATACAATGTCATTCCAGGAGTATACAGTCTCTGATGCAGTGCAGGTTGCAAAGGTATATATAACATGACTCACAGTGAGCAGAAACGAGCTTGTTATCTGATTCGTTTTTGTAGGTGCCCTCGAATGTGTCCTTTGATGGAGCGGCTACCATTCCCTCATGCTTTACGACGGCCGCTGTGGGTCTGTATCAAGAAGTCAAACGTCGTGGAGGTCTTGCTTTGACGGCTCCTTGGGAAGAAGGTGGCCTCCACAAGTATGCTGGACAGCCGGCTATCGTTAGTGGAGGAGCTAGTTCTGTCGGTCAATTCGGTACGTGACTGCATCTTCATCTCTAAAACTTAAATACCCACTCCTTTGCAGCCCTTCAACTCCTCCGATTGTCGGGTTTCAGCCCCATCATCGCTACAGCCTCCAAGCACAACGAAGCATACGTTAAGGCAGCGGGTGCCACGCACGTCATCGACTACCACGACATACCTTACGCCGATCTTCCAGCAGCAGTGAAGAAGATCACTGCCGAGCCTGTGTCAGTGATTTACGACGCTGTTGGATCACCTGACACACAAAAAGCTCTTTGGGAGATCCTCGCACCAGATGGAAAGATTGCTATCGTTGTTCCTCCCGCATTCGGCAAGGATGGCGAAGTAGCTGAGGATGGAAAATTGGTCGCCTGGGTGTTTGGATCGGCTAATTCACCATACAACTATGAGTTCGGGAAGAAACTGTGGCCTGCTCTGTCCAAGTTATTAGAGACTGGTGATATCAAGGTGGGTGTTTCTGGCAGATAAGTTGGCTCACGAGATTTCCGTACCTGACTGAAATAATGTTCCATAGCCAAACAATGTCGAGATTGTTCCAAACGGACTCGCAGGTATCCCTGATGCCCTCACAAAACTGGCGCTGAAGAAGGTCAGTGGTACGAAGCTTGTCGCTCGTGTGGCAGAGACTGCTGGAGAGGTGGGAGGTGCTGGGCTGAAAGACGCCATTCCAGCATTCTATGCTCAACTCAGAGAATTATTGGCCCCAGTAGGCAGTTTGCCTGATCCCTGGTAAGGCTAGTTGCTGAGGCACTCGTAGTGTTTGATCGATGATCTATGGGCGTACTATCAGTAGTGTTCATAGTTACTTGGGCGAATGAAATTGAACTGAACTCGCCAGGTATAGCGAGACATATCTTTACGGCACTAGGAAGATTAGTAGACGTGCTGCGTTATATATGTCTACTCTCTCTATGCAGCGCAGCGGCCCGAAGTCTTCCAGTTACTCGCTCGGGTCTTGAGGCCGAGCGGGATAAGCTTACTTACAAGCGCATCCTCACGTAGCGAGTAGATCCAAAGCCTATTTGATCTCGATCTATGTATCTGAAATGAACAGATTAGTCAGCACTGTGTAAGTATGTATGTACTATCGTGAGAAACACTCACCTGTGGTTTACGAGTAGTCAGTATACCTATCGATCAACGCGGATATACGTGTCCGTTGGGAGCGGCAAACATGGTACTCGGCATCACTGATAGCAAGTGTTAACAGCAGGCTGTCCCATGTCTTCAAAGCGCATAAATACAGCAGCTCGGTGTGTCGTATGGCTCCCCATATATCCCGTCCTCTACTAGATTATGCCGTCCCACAAAGCACTTGTGTTCACTGGACCCGCCGAGCCCTTCAAGCTTATTGAACGACCGACGCCCGAACCCGGTCCTGGACAAGTGCTGATCAAGAACGTTGCGGTTGCTCTTAATCCTGCAGACTACGTCATCCATAATGTCGGAGCGTGGGTAGACCACTACGGATACCCTGCACTCATTGGGCTCGATGGGGCTGGAGAAGTGGCAGCCATCGGTGAGGGAGTTGCCGACTTGGATGTTGGTGATAGAGTGTGCGCTACTCTTCGTTTGGGAATGTGAACGGATTACTTACTGACATCTTCACACCAGCCTGTACCAGTCTCTCTTCCACCCTGATACGTTGACGGCCCAGGAATACACGCTCGCAGACGCCGTGCAGGTTGCAAGGGTGTGTAGGCGATGACTTGCCGATGGAAACGAGCTCATTATCTGATTTATTTGTCGCAGGTGCCGCCGAAGTTGTCCTTCGATGAAGCGGCTACAGTCCCTCTAGGTTTTTCGACGGCCGCTGTCGGGCTGTATCAGGAAGTCAAACGTCGTGGAGGTCTTGCTTTGACGGCTCCATGGGAGGAGGGTGGTGTTCAAAAGTATGCCGGGAAGCCGGTTATCGTCGCTGGGGGAGCTAGCTCTGTTGGTCAATATGGTACGCAATTATAGCGGATGGCCGAGAGATAATGAGCTTACTCCTCCGTAGCCCTTCAACTTCTCAAGCTATCGGGGTTCAACCCGATCATTGCTACAGCCTCCAAACACAACGAAGCATACATTAAGGCAGCCGGTGCCACGCACGTCATCGACTATCATGATGTTTCGTATGCTGACCTCCCAGCAGCGGTGAAAATGATCACTGCTGAATCTGTTTCAGTGGTTTACGATGCTTCAGGATCGCCCGACGCACAGAAAGCTCTTTGGAATATCCTCGCACCAAATGGAAAGATTGTTACCGTTGGCCCACTCGCAGTGGGCAAGGATGGCGAAGTGGCCGAGGACGGGAAACTAGCCGCATGGGTGTGGGGAGCGGCGAACACACCGTACAACTACGATTTTGGTAGGAAGATGTACCCCGCTTTGGCCAAGCTCCTTGAGACGGGTGATATTAAGGTGAATATTGCTGGCAGATTGTCAGGTCCACAAAATCATACCTGACCGACAAAAACGTCCTGTAGCCAAACAACGTCGAGATTATTCCAAATGGACTCGCAGGTATCCCGGATGCCCTTGCAAGACTAGCGCTACACAAGGTCAGCGCTGCAAAGCTTGTCGCTCGTGTGGCGGAGACTGCTGGAGAGGTGGGAGGGGCTGGTCTGAAAGATGCCGTTGGAGCGTTCTTTGTTCAGAACAGATCATTAATCGCCGAAGTGGGTTGCCTGCCTGATCCGTTCTGATAGATTCAGTCGTCGAGTTAGAAAACGTATACCGATTGCGTGTAAACAACTGTCAGTGGTGCTTACCTGGTATAGCAAACCTTGAAGACATAGTACTTACTTTTCTTGAAGAATGAAGCTATCTCAGAGAGACAATTCCGATGCGCGGCGTGAAGCATCAATAAGTGCGATCACAACCATAGTCATTTGTCCGGGCTTTTAGATGAGTGCTGTTGGCAATTGGAGAGAGTAAATATATTCTCACCAAAGCAGACGAGATACCTACCAACTTTCATGCCTCAAGATCGTAAGTAAGTACACTGTCTGTCCCGATTTGAAGCGGCGGCACGTACATTTGTGATCCGAACAAGCAGCTCTGCCCGATAGGGAAGTTAAAGCGCACGGGCGTTTACACTGCGTCACGGTTTACCTCAGGCCTTCTCATAAGCTCAACCACATACTCAGTCTGATGTTATGCGACTCCACGGATTGCCTGTTCGTATAAGATCAGGATACGTCTAACATTGTTGTAGACGCTGCGTATTACATACGCCGTCTCCATTTTCCTAAGCAACAAACATCTGATATCACATTTCCGTATGTTCGAATCACTCTGCTGGCGAGTTGCCTTTTTTCATGCGACTCCGAGGCCGTAGATTCTATACGATGGTTGACCAGGTAATGCAGATCTGCTTGCTTGTGGCTCACACGAATGATCACGCCTATCTTGAACGCCGTATAACCCGGTGAGCACAGTGTCAGCCTTTCATCTGTATACTACACAGCAACTACTTAATCCTTCCCCTAGCTTCCTCTGACTTCTTATCATTTTAGTCGAGAAACGGACTTGCTGCAGCTATGATACTCTTTCCAATGTTTACCACCTACGTGAAACTCATCAGCTCCGAGTCTGCCAGCGTTTGCAAGCTGACTTCTCGTAACTCTGATCATCTCTTCCTATAGTCTCACTTAGATCCCCACGTCAGTAACCAACAGCCCAATATCAATTTACTGCAATCAAAGTGCGTTCGTGGCTATGCCATCGACAACTTCAATCCGCGTCTACGACTAACGTGGCGACAGCAGGAGACTCTGCACTACTCTACAGAGACCACTCATAAAGGAGGTCAGGGAAGCTTCCTGCAAGTCGACCATGCCACTCTAGCCCTAAAGACGCTCGCGGGCAAGCGACACACTTTCCTAATGTCGGAGTCTCAGGAAGACTTCTTCGCACAGCTTGTAGAGGCGTTGAGGTGCATACGTTTCTCCTTGGCACATACTCATGCAGCTTGCTGGCTAACGCACGCACACTATTTAGCACCTCCAATACTGAGAAAATAATCAATGTTGCCCTGTTAGGTACTTAGTATTATCTCCACTCAACGTCCAACTGCTGACTTGTATTTGATGAACAAGCTCTCGTCGTGTATGAGCATTTAATCACCCTGGAACAAGAGATCGAAGTCGTCTGGCGTCATCAATTTAGTGTATACAGCGTCATCCTTCTCATTAATCGGTACTGCATACTGGCATATACTATTATTGGAGTAATAAACCAAGTATTCAGTTTTGTGAGTGCCAGCGATTTCTCATTTTGCTGCTATTGATGATAATTTTATACCTAGAAGTACGCATGGGCACCATACTATCTCAGATGAACCACTGAGCTCACTGTTCTGGATGTTGTAGCTGTAACGTCCTTGCTGGATTGACCGCAGGACTCATGATCGCTCTCTTACTCGTCGTAACCCGTGAGTAACTTTCATTATGAATTTACTGTCCTCATGAGTAACCTGTCATCTAGTACTTGCGGCAATCCGTGCCTTTGCAATCTCGACCTGGCGGTACCGTATTTTAATCGCGGTATCGATATGCACTCTCGGTTCGGTACCCATCGGGGCGGACCTGGTGAGCGCGGTCTAAAACTAGTACGTGTAAATACTGATCACCCACATTCCTAGTACATTTGGAGTACCCAGACAGCAGTACCGTTGCCAATCCTGGGAGGTTGTGGTGCCAATTCGACGATCGACCCTTTCGTCAACCTACAGTACGTTCGTTCAAACGATGTGCGCCCTCCTTAAATATTGAGAATTATTCAATTTAGATGTGAGGCCATTCATATTGTATACTCGATATTCTATCTTAACTAGGTATACTATTCTACGCAGTAACAAGAGTTTCGAGAGCGGCCGTCATTGCAGCAGACCTGATCCTACTCGTGGTTACATGGATCAAGACATTCGGAACTTGGAAGTCTACTTCCCGGCATAACCAAAGCTTCTGCATTTCGCAAGCGATATTGCGTGATGGTATGTGACAGAACACTTCTCTATTATGGGTTACGACTAACTCACTTCCAGGCACGCTATACTTCCTGTAGGATGCTCTACAGTAACATATACCAACGGTCACTCACATGCGTACATTAATAGGGTGTTTTTGGCTTTGAACATCAGCCAGATAGTAGTATTTGAAGTCACAGTACGTGTATTCACCTCATCGTTTGAACGCCAAACTTAGCTGGCTGTAGGGAGTGGGAATAATAGCTCCGTTTCTCCTTGCGTAAGTAGGCTACCAACGCTGCCACTTCAAGCCAACTAACGTCACAATAGATTTACATCTGTTCTCTCGTCCCGTTTCATCATCAACTTGCGCTGGATCGCGCATGAACAGAATCGCTCGTCAAGGACGTCGATGCCTTCACTCGCATTCCCCGCCTCCGCCTTGGACTCTCAAGAACCCAACGATCCAATAGATAGTCCAGATACGCTCTTGGCACGAGCCAACGCATTCACATTGCAAACGAAAGACAACGATTCTTTTGCACGTTCCACACCACTTTCGATACTACCAGATACCCCGCTAGACCTCCACTGGCACCTTCCTGGTGACGATCCGTTCAGGCGGATACCAAATCCAGCTGAACTGGTGTAGTAGCACGCATGTGGGCCTTCGATTTGCCAGACTTTCTCCCATTAGGTTGGACTGCATATACCCATATACCCATCGTTCTGATCTGTCCATCGTTAAACATCCGCCGGAGCCTGGATTGAATCCCTCGTCACCAATAAATCTTCGAACCTCGTGGTGCTGTAGTCGTGAGCGCACACTGTAGTTTCTCGACAGCAATGGTAGTTTGGTAGCTCTGAAGATCGAACCAGCCAGTCTCGCAATGTGACATAGAGTTCCTCTTGCGTAGATTATCTGTCACTGGGGCTGCGGTTCCTCATAATTCCCCTTGTCTTCACCGTAAACACTTGTGTCACAGTATGTTTAGCAGCTACAGCTAAGTGTGCCTGCTAACGGACTGAGTGTGCTTGACTGAGCCAGCGCAACAATTCAGTTCCGTGGGAAGTGCACGACTGTCGTGCAGGTGTATACAATGAAGGGATGATGGCGGGATGAGACCAGGATTTGACTCGAAGCTGTCAAATCCATCCAACCGTTCCTCCTAAGCCGCTGGCAAAGAAAAGCAAGTGTACGGAGGGTGACACTGGAGCGAGGAAAACCGAAGCTGGTCAGGCAAAGAGACTGAGAGCAGGAGTTGGGTTCATGACGCCCTTGAAACTGCTCATCGGCATACCATATGAATTTCGAGCTTGATGTGTGATCTTGAAGCCACCGTACGTAGGCGACTTCGACTGCCTACACTGAAAGGGATAGATAGTAAGCAATCAGAGTTATATATAGAGAGATGTAGATGGTAAACGTACCTGTCCAGCTGTGAAACTTGAAGTAGAGGGCGTGAATAAAACGGAGGGTCTCACAGGAACGTAACCAACGAAGAATGAGAGGGAAGAGAAGCAAGTACAAGGAAGGAGTTGGGGTCATGGTCCCTCGAAACTACCCATGTACAATACCAGATCGATCCGTGGGCTCTATGGACCTTAAGTCCCGATGTCTTGATAACACGCAGTGACTAGCTTGACGATTTCTTGGAGGGGAGCTTATTATGGCACGAAGGTGGGTCTGACAGGAGGTGAGTATCTCAAAATCGAGGAGGAGATACGCAAGGGTAGAAAGAAGAAATCCGGAAGCAGGAGTTGGGTTCATGACACCCTCGAAACTGCTCTATCCGATTACTTGTGCAAGAACCATCGGCACTGAATCTTGAGGTGTAATCCTGAGGACACTGCACGTACGCGACCGGGCTTCCTATCATTGACTATCATTGAGGTAGTAGATCGGTTAGCATCGGATATGGAGAGACATGGATAGTAACGTACCTGGCTCTGCACTCGTCTAGTGATGTTCAGCTATGAAACTTGAAGGAGGGGGAGTGAGTAGAACGGAGGGTCTCACGGGAGCGTGACCGACAAAAACTGAGAGAGAAGAGAAATAAGTGCAAGACAGGAGTTGGGGTCATGGTCCCTCGAAGCTGCCCAAGCACCATACCTAGATAACTGGATTCCGTCGGCGCTTGGATTGAGGTCGGGGAGGTTTTGCGAGCACGTCGGGATCAACTTGGCGATGACTTGAGGGCATGCCTAGGATGATAGAGAGGTGAATCTAATGGAAGACATTCACATCGGGTAAGGATGCAAACACGGCCGACGAGGAGACACCCAGTGATAGGAAGAAAAGATACGGAAAGCAGGAGTTGGGTTCATGACACCCTCGAAACTGCTTTATCCGATTACCGTATTGTAACCGTCGGCTCTGGGTCTTGAGGTATAATCTTGAGGACACTGCACGTGCGCGACTTCCATTTCCTATACTTGAAGTGGTAAATCAATAATCAGCATTGAATACGGAGACACGGAGGACAAACGTACCTGGCTATACGCCATGCGTTGACCAGCTATGAAGAAAAGAGACACTTGAGTAGCGAAGGGTATACATAGAGCGTGGCCAACAACGAATGAGAGAGACGAGAGACATGCGCAAGGCAGGAGTTGGGGTCATGGTCCCTCGAAGCTGCCCATGCACCGTACCTAATTGCATCCCGTCGGCGCTGAGGATTGAGTACCAGGAGAGCTTAAACGTCACGACCAGCTTGCAGATAACCTGGGGTTGTGCCTATGATAATAGAGACGTGAGTGGCAATTACATCGGGTAAGGACGCAACACAACCGACGATAGAAGAAAAACATCCGGATAGCAGGAGTTGGACCCATGGTAGCCCTCGAAACTGCTTTCCAGTGTACCTAGGTGACTATCCGTCGGCTCTATGGGCTTCGTATTTTGACGCACTGACACGACGACTACTGTACATACAGTCATGTACCCCCTGATGCGACACCACCCCCTGGTGCGACGCCTGCCTTTTACGGCAGCGCTTTTCTGTATTTGGTGCTTGCTGACGTGTTGGCGCTCATTGGATGCCTGTACCCGCCCGACTGAAATGCAGTTATGGCGGAAATTAGGGATTTTGTAGCTAGGACTCTGAATATTTCCCGCTCATTATGTACAGAATCACAGACAGTTCCATTAATACCAAAAACTACGAGTGATTCCTGCAGCGAGAGCGGGAATGCAGCTTTACCCACTTACCATACCAGGCAGGCGTCGCACCAGGGGGTGGTGTCGCATCAGGGGGTACATGACTGTATGAGGTCATTGTCAGCCACCCCGAGTAGGAGCGCCCGAACAAAACCACGTACCTAAGGGCTATCCTCCTTCACCACTAAGCCTATGACCTATAGCCAAATAGTAACACCATGATCAGTATGATAAAACAACACATACTTCGACACACCAGTAGACCAGCTAAGCCAGCCCAACAGCTCGACGTCCTCGGGTGATCAGCCCTCAATCTCACAAGGGCAGCTCCTCCATACTCCTAACATACACTCGCGGTCCCAGATAGCCAGCCAGCGACCGAGATATCTACGGAGGGGTAAAAGATAGGTCAACATAGACGCGTAGCGGTGGAGGATAAAGCTGAATGTGAAAAGGCTGAAGAGAATGAAGAAGACGTGAAGCTCAAGCAGGGTCATGACTCCCCTCACAACACGTCTCACTACGTCTTATCAACCATACCTCAGTCGTTGACCATCCTGGAGGGTATGTTTGTCTGCTGCATTGCTTCATGCTTCATCCTGAACTTGGAAGGGTCTTCAAGGGACACTGCAACGCGCATGGTCGGGGTTCTTCATCCTTGAGGAGAGTCCAGGTCTTGATGGCGGGAGAGCCGAAGAGAAAGATGGTGGTAAGAAGCAAAGGGCAGATGGCGCGTTCAGTCAGCCGCGGGAGGCTTTCTATATGCTGGTGGTTGCGGATAGCGGGACGGCATTGCCTCAAAAGGCAGTTCCGGCGGTCGTTCCGAGGTGCGGGTGACGTCACGACCAAACAAACTACACTTTGTATGCTGTATCTTACCATGCAGAGTCCTTGGTATAGAGTATCATATCAGGACTGTGAAATCTCTTTGGCTATGGTGTTCCGAGGTCACAGGATGACTGATGCGCGAGGATCATTGAGTTGCCACGCTCCAGCACCTCTTGATAGATCTAGAGGCCTAAAGACGTTCAGGGTATACAGACCTTTATTAAATACACGACCACTATACAAGAAAAACACACAACAGATTAAGTATACTCATGCATTTATCCCTCTTCCCTCATCTCTTTTCCTACCTCCCCTCATCTCCCCTGTACCCCATCCCAAGCAACCAACCTGGCCGCTTAGAACCCTCCATAGTTCGCTATCCGCGCAGACGACGCATCGTCCTCACTCGACGGCGGCGAATGATCATCATACGCCAACGAGTCCAACATAATCGTCCCATCGTGCGTGAACGCGTCCGTCGTGATGCGCACGGGTATCGCCTGCCTAAGCTCCTTGAACGGCGATTTGGACACGTCGGGAGGGATCATCGTCAGCAGCAGGAAGTCCTACATATGCAAGATCACATCACAGCGCGAGAGACGTATACATGAGTTAGCGAGTGAGAAGAGTGGGAAGGTAAGATAGGTCGTGACAACGTACCCTGACTGAGAGCCCACCCGCGCGGAAGCTGCCGACTTTGACTTCGTCGGATATGCGGATTTCGCCGTAGAAGCTCAAGAAATCTGTTCCGTCGGTCTGTCGGGCGTACAAAAAAATTAACACGACCGGTCAGTTAGATATTCCACTTTGTAGAGTCCAGCGCAATATATCACAGAAACATAGAAAAGGGGAGGGAGAGAGGGGAAAAGGACTCACACCGCGCCTAAAGTTCGCATTCCCAACATTATCAACCCGCCAAATATCGGTCTTTGTCCCGAAGACGACCTCATTTCTTTAAAGTTCAAGAACGCACGTATGCACCCGCAAAGTCAATTCAGTCAGCTTAACTGAATGATCCCATCTGCACTGTACGGCACCACCCAATGAGAAGCACATACCGGACATCAACTATCGTTTGTCTGAGCAGCTGCAACCGCGTGTGTTGCTTGTGGGCACTGAGGAGAGACGCCGTGGGGCCGTAGGGCATGAATGCGGCGAGTGAGTAGGCCGTTGAGTTGAGCACTAGGTGGAAGGGTATGGGCTCGGATATGGCGAAGACCCGCGATGCCGGGATGTACAGCTGCCGTCACGATATTGTGCATCAGGAGGCAAAGAAGGCAGGTTAATTTCCAGTTTGTGGAGGAGAGGCGCGCGCGCGTAGATTAGATAGAGTGAGCCCAGAATAGAACGAACAGTGTGGACAGGCGTGGGTGAGGCGTACCTTTGTGCGGATGTCTTCGACGTTGTGTCCGTGTGCTGGGATGACGGATTGGAAGCAGCGCCATTGCGGCGACTCGATGATCCCGGTCTTGTTGTCTATTGTCATCGCAGGCGGGAGAGGCACGGCCGGGCGAGATCGCGGGTAGTACACAAGCTCTGTCGAGATGGAGTTGCTGGTGCAGACAGATGGATCTGTCAGTACTGTACGGGATTTTCAGACCGGTCTCAGGCAGGTACACAGTTTTATGACGTGCCTGGTAGACGCTGTGCGGAAGTGTGCCCCACGGGGCGAGGCGAAAACTTGAAAGGGTGGTAAACTTACTTGTCTGCTTTGGGGAAGAATGAGGTCGCCTTTTTGACGATGCCTCTGTCGATGGTCGCGGTGACGATGTACTCCACGTTTGCTCTGAAGCCAGGCAGACCACTCATGTGGACTTCATGGCTCGGAGGTAGGGGCTACACCGTGAATACTATGAAATCAAGAACACCGTAGGATCAATAGCTGGAAGACTCACGAATTCGGTTCTTCCGTCGCTGAACTTGCGGGGCAATTGGAGTGAGAATGATAGCGAAGATGGACAAGCACCCGGGTCCCGATCTTTATTCCAGAGTGACTGACGGGAGATGCACAGCTCGTAATTGACCGTGCCACCCTCTGCGATCTCTTTTAATCGCAATGTACCTTTGATCTTGACCGTTCTGTGTTAGTCCGATGGGTTTTAACGCTGCAGGCTGCGAACTGACCTTGACGTCGACAGCTTGGACATTGTCTGTCTTTGCAATATCGACGATGCCCTCAATGACATCTTCGATGCCGTAAATGGGTGCAGCGATGTTTTCCTCCTGACCGAGAAACCTCAGAGAGAGTCCGCCCGCTTTTGAGTGTTTTGTGAACTCTCCGGAGGGTCTTGGTCTGAGTCTCGGGTTGAGGGCGAGACGCTGCTCATGGGCCTGTGGTTCTGCTGAGTAGGACGGGGTGCGGGAAAAGGAAGGCGGCGGGACACTCGGGGGTGCGTCGTAGGGCAGTGTTGTGCTCGACATTGCGTGTGCGGGGACTGTGGTGGTGGTCGAGTGCGAAGGTGTGAGAGCAAGTGTCTGGGTGGACCATATGCTCGGCGTCTCGGGAGCACAGCGTCCGCCCTGGCATCCACATGCCACACCTGGGCCTCCGACTGTTGTGGATAACTTATTCTTCCGCAGTAAGCATCGTTAAATGGAAAGTAAGAAACCGAGTGGCCACAGAGGTCAATTGTTAACAGGCTGATTACACGGATTACAGGGAGCAGATGAGAGATTAGAAGAAAGGTAAACAGATGATCAACGCTGTGCTGCTTTCTCTGTCCCATCTATCTCACGCCCAAACATGTCCTTCTCATCTCCGCCCGGCTCTCGTCCGCCCATCCGAGCCCTTCTCATCGACCTCTCGGGTACCCTGCACGTCGGCAAGACACCTACGCCAGGCGCAGTCGCCGCTCTCAGTCGTCTCAGAAGAAATAACTATGCATTCCGATTCTGCAGCAACACAAGCAAGGAGGGGCGGCTAGATCTCGAGGCGCGCCTGCAGGCCATGGGCTTCGAGCTGCAAGACACCACCGGCCTGGACGAGACAGGCAAGGGCAGAGAAATGTGGACAAGCCTCGGAGCTCTCAGCAGCCACCTACGCAAGCACAGACTCGTGCGACCGTTCTGCCTTCTCGAGCCATCCTCCAAAGACGAGGTGCTCAGTGGCTTGTCCGAGTCTAACCAATGTTCGTCTCTGATCCGTTCAATTCTAATTCAATCGCAACTCATGACGGCCGTGGCATCCGCAGCAGAAGAAGGCGAATATGATTCCGTCGTAGTCGGTCTCGCGCCGTCGCTCTTCACATACGAACATCTCAACACCGCATTTCGCGTCTTGCTGGGCCACAAACCACTCATTGCAACACATCGTGCAAAGTACATCCGCTCGGCGTCTATAGATTCCTCGTCATCTTCATCGTCAACTAGTGAGACACTCTCACTGGGTCCGGGTCCATTTGTCGCAGCGCTGGAAAACGCCACAGGCGTCCAGGCTTCGGTCGTCGGGAAACCCAGTCGCGCGTTCTTCGAGGCCGTCATCGACAGCTTTCGCGAAACCGACTTTGCCAGTGTTGATGCAGCACAAGAAGAAGGTAAAATCGCGATCATAGGAGACGACGTTGAAACAGATCTCGGTGGAGGAGCCGTCGAGCTCGGATTGTGGCGGGTGCTCGGTGAGTCACGACCATTCCGTACTCACTGTAAATGACACCACGGCGCGAGAACCTACTTACTAGTACGATACTCCGCGTGGTGGCGGAATGCTCATTTTGACGCGATATTTGCTTTGTAGTGAAGACGGGTAAATACAGAGAGGGTGACGAACGGAGGGCGGGGGTTGTTCCTCCGGACGAGGTTTGGGAGACGTTTGCTGATTTTGTGGACAGTCTTTTGCCGGGCGATGTGAGGAAGTGAGGTGGTGGGTGGATTGTTGCAGGAAAGGGTTGGTGTACGAATATATTATAGAGTAGTATATATAGATGGCCATATAGAATAGTAGATCTGAGTTGTGTAGATGATCAAGTCTTCAAAGTTTATCGACTCAGGGTCGGAGAAGGTCGGCTATTGGGTCTTATCAGATAAGATAA
>JAXQGX010000624.1:0-13299 GCA_037040455.1 Irpex sp. P115-07
AGCATCAACGTGCTCGCTGTTGATGTTGGCCAGGACGGGTTCAACCTGTCTGAAGAGGCGATGAACACGTTAACGAACGGGCAAGCGGTTGCACTCGGCAGAGTTGATGCCACTGCAACTCAGGTCGCTGCCTCTGCTTGCGGACTCTGATACAGAAAAGCGTCAGTGCATTATTACTTATCGCCCCTAGTTATAGGAGCTTGAAATACTGACAACTTCGACATTCAGGTTTCTCATGATCATGTCACTCACGACACACGGACTCGATGATAACGGACATTTGGCACAACGGACATTTTCAATCTTTACGGATGTGATTGTTGTTGTATAAGACATAGTCGCTACAATGTATATCTGGTGTTTACTGTGAAAGGATTAGCTCTTGCGATGATGCGACAAGATACTAAGGGGACTCACCAAGGCTACGACACTACTAGGTTCCGAAAGACACCATCTAGTCTTCGGTTCGAATAGCTACATACAACGCCTTTTCTTACCCGGCGAACTGGATGCGCTCTCTTCGCCTTCAGTATCTGAGTCCAGCCCACATGCCTTCATCAGTTCCTGTATATCCTCTGTATAGTCCGCGTATCCTGGCTCTCTAGTGCGCTTCCGGGTCGAGGTTGACGTGGGAAGACCAGGAATAGCGGAGGTCTCCGCGCGGATATCTTGAACTTGAATAGGACGAGTCTTCCTCAAGGGCTTGGTCACTCTCCCTTCAGCGAGGGAAGTAGAGCTATTTTCGACATACACCCCGTTTGGGGGCAGAGCGGGGTTTCTTGCATTCTCTGTGATAATATTACGGATCAGGGAAGCAATAGCAATCAGTATCCGAGATCTCATACCTGACTTAGTATGCGCGACCCTTGTGGGTGCGGGATTGGCGATGGGGATTATGGCACCACTCGCGACATCTTGCGGTAACATGATTTCAGTTGCTGCGACGGTAGTGGGTTCGAGGTGTACTGAACATCGGACTCCAGGAAGTAAAGGGATAGGATCCTTAATCTTAACGATAAAGTTGAGGAGAATACGACGGAATGCTTCATGAAGATGGCCAGGAGCCGGCTGCTCTTTCAGAAGAGCATATTCCGGGTAGACCTGGCGACCAAGCTGAACGATCAGCGGAATGGTAGATTGCAGGCGCGTGGGTAGGACGGTCTTCCACTCCTCTGCGGTCTTTCTGAGTAGCTCGTCACGGAAGTCTTTCGCATTGTTGGATTGCTGGAAGTGCTCGAGGCATTGACCAAGGCGGAAGGCCTTCGATTGAAGGACTTCTCGCGTGTCGGCAGGGTGTGTCTTCTTAGGAGTCGCCAAAAGTAGTGTTCTAATGAATACCCAAAAGAGGGCCTCTACATCGTGTTCCTCACGATACTCGAAGGCCACCTTGGACGTCGTGTCATCCTTCGCAACCAGAGGAACTCCGTGGACCTGTTGAGGCTTATCCTCCCATGTGTCGTGGCTGGCCTGTCCGTACGCATTGATNGTTGTTGCAACTGACCTAGCCCGGTAACCTGGTGTACCCTATACCACCGTCAAAGATACGAACAAAGGAGGACAGATTGAAGACTTACTGTGCGTCGAGCCAGAATTTCCTTGCTATACTGCAACGTGGCTGTCATGGGATTATTCGGGTTTGCTACGGCTGCCCGGTCAAAGTCGATGATCAACGCCGTGCTCGAAGTATCGTCCCTGCGTTCAATTGAGCACTATCCAATGCACCAACTTGAATGAGATCAGCAACGTACCGTGGATGATTTTCCATAACGTTTTTCACATAACGCACGTCCTGCGTGGTCGAGGAAGGCCCCGGCCTAACCGCCCACTTGATGTCGTGAGAAGGATACATGAGCACATTACCGGGACTCATGTCGCGGTGGAATATGCCTTTGCGAGAAAGCTCTCGAAGTGCTGGTAGCCCAGAATAAGTTAGGTCATGCGGCGAATATTTATCGACATAAAATTGTTCACCTTCATTGGCATCAAAGATGGCCATGCATAAATCCTTTACAGACTTTGCGTTATCCAATCTAACCCCTGACGCGCCAAGAACGAGTCGTGCTTTGACCAGAACTCTATGGTGCTTCGCCGCGTCTTCATCTGCGAGAGTGGTGTATGGCCGCCCTGCCGCTGATTGAACAGTAATGCTGCTCTTCAGAGGCACAACGGCGTCGACAATTCCGTCGGAATGCACTGCCTGGAGGAAGCTCGATTCAGATGCCAGCTGCGTCTGCGGCAGATAGGCATCCTTGATAATGGAGACTTGGCCTCCTTCTTCGCACTTGAAAACGTTGGTACGGCGACCGATGACTTCACCACTGAAAATCAACTTGGCCTTCGAGTAAGTATGTTCTCCCGCGGTGATTCGCCAAGTCGTGGGCTCCATGATCCCAGGAGTCTCCATGTGAAGGGTAGAGTCGTATAGTGGGTGGCCGGGTAAAGGATAATAGAATGAATACACGAAGCGTTCCAATATTTCCGGGCTCTGGCCGATGCTGTATGGTTGAGAGTAGTGAACTCCGCTAGCGTCATACCATCCTACGCGCATGCGACCGACCGTCTTGTCGAGTAACAGGAAGTAGGCTCCCGTTAAGTCAGGACGTGCTTTCAGCAAGCATTCCAACAGATTAGCAGTATTCGGCGCGTCCAAGTTATCAACAATCTGGACCACGGTGTCTACAGCATGCCATGGGACACAGCGGCCGCTTCTCTCGTATGCTCGTATGTCATCAGGGTGAATAGATATCCCCACTGCAGTTGGGCTGAATGAGGCTTGCGTGTCACAGGGATGACACGAGATTCTGCTACGCGAGTGCTGGACGAAGTACAGTGGTTCGGGTCTGGTGGACGGTTTTTCCTGTATGTCGGCTAGCAGCAAGGTGTGAGTTATGCTCGCAGTGATGGATGTTGTTTGGAACATACTATAGGCACCGTGACTGAGAACCGCAAAGTATTGAAGAAGGTATGCAACTTTCTTGCTTCGGCCGCGGACATCGTCGATGGCGGCCAACAGTGGTCTTGAGTCAGAGATCGAAGTTAGAAACGCGTCCGAAGGCTTTGAAAGGTGAAGTTGAACAAAAGAGTCATTGTCCAAATGCTCTATACTTTGCGACGAAGACTGAGGGAAGAGTTCCATGGCGTCGACCGGAGATGTTGGTGGAGGGAGAGACGAAGGTGATGGGCGCCTCTGACTGCCAAATCCCGCCCTTTCATACCTCAACCAGCAGCGTTGGGTGTGGCCTTTTCCTTGATGATGGCATTGATCCGTGTCGCGCAGACGGCCATGCAGACCACAGCTATCATCACTAGCGTTAAGACCGTTCCCCAAGTTATGACAAGAAAACTTGACACGGTTTCAGCATCAGGCCGTTGGTCCTAGCTCAACGTTCAACTACTGCACGTGGAACAAAAGCAACGGGTGAGTGTAACCTGAGGATTGGTCTATGTCGGCTTCATGTGAGCTTACCATTGTCCATAGGCAATGCCACTGATTCCGTTCGAATGAAGCCCAGCGCTCTCATCCGAAGTCTTATTTGGGGACTAGGATATGATGCCTTGTAGGCCGGTAGACGAATAAGCGTATTGGCCCTTAAGAGAATTACTGAGACATAATGCTTGGCCTCCAGGTTGTATCTCTTGTGGTATTGCTGATGTTTATGGATAACTAGGGCAAATTCATCTTATGTGAGCTTGTCTCTTAAATGGGAGCATGGTTGGTTGGAAGTACATACCTTCTGCTGCTAAGCATCCGATGATTTCTTGGCTGATATCGTATCCGAAGATCGTCGTAGCGGTATCATGGGGATACGGAGGTGCTAGCACACGACGTCGAGCTTAGTGATGCTGACGATTATTCCACTATTCCACAGCGACTCCAAGTCAGAGGCCGTGCCAATATCCCTTTATAATTTCTTTTGAGTAAGCTTATTTCATAGTACAAAAATATTGTCGCACTTGAAGACATCCTGTTCGACGTTGACTGTGTGTTGCGAGACAGCTTAACAAAGTGCATGACGAGGTAACTAGGAGGTGTATCTTCTGGCAGCCAACGAAGAATCTTTAGGCTTCCAAAATTTGTGGGCTTGATTCGTAACCATCCATGATTGTCAAGAATTGTGTTGAGCATGGTGGTTCTTGAACGTGTCCAGTCCATTCCCAGTCGCCGACTATGATGGCCAGAGATGGAAAGCGTCGGTGATGGCACCCTCGGGCCTCAGCGTTATGCAGGGTTCTCGCCGCCCGAAGTTACCGCTCACCATGTCTATTTAATATCGAGCTGCCGGTGGCATGTCTCTGCTTCTCTCTGACTTGAAGGCGAGTACAGCGAACAGCAAACAACACTGAAGACCAAGCAAACATGACAGTCCTCAAGTCCATTCCAATTGTCCCTCTTCTCGCGGCGACGTACCTCGCCTTCAGTGGCATCCGAAAGCGTTCGCTATCCCCGTCTGGAGGCATCGCTGCATTCGTGGTAGGGTTCACGATGCTGTCGGTGCCTCTGCGCGCATTCGGGGTATCTCTCATTGTATTCTATTTGACCGGATCGAAGGCGACCAAAGTTGGCAAGGAGCTGAAGGCGAAACTTGAGGATGGGCACCAAGCGGCAGGGTATAGGAATGCAACTCAGGTACTCTGCAACTCGCTGTCGGCTTTCGTAGCGTCACTTCTCTGGTCAGCGAGCTATGTGCCAGAATCAGTGTCATCGTGGCTGCTCTCTGGTATCATTTCCCCGAAGGCAGCGTACAATTTCGACGAGTGGTGTCCCCTCACACCTCCACCAACTTTGCAAACCAGTCGCGTACTGTTATTTGTAACTCTTGGGTAAGCGTCGATCTTGTGAACCGCGTGTACTGTATTTATAACAGCTTTGATTGCGACCAAGTCACTTTGCATGCTGCCTGGGAGATACATTGGCCTCTGAACTCGGTATACTCTCCAAGTCCAGACCCCGTTTAGTCACAACATTCCAGCCCGTCCCTCCAGGAACCAATGGAGGAATGTCTACGCTGGGAACGGTAGCATCCATGTCTGGTGGCATTGTAATGGGTCTCACACTGCTGGTGTCCCTTGTGGTAGAGAGTTCCCGCTGTCGAGCTGAGTGGCTCAGTGTCTCAGCGACGCTAATAGGATGGGGAGCATTCGCTGGGTTATTTGGTTCATTCGTAAGCCACATTCCTGGCCTTGCATTAACTCATGCTCACCCTCATTCAGCTCGATTCCTTGATGGGAGCTACGCTCCAGCGTACTTGCTTCTCTAGTGAATCAAAGAAGGTTTTGACGGATGAGTCGTCCACCACGGCATTTTCTGGCACAGATGTCCAGACCATCAGTGGAATAGATGTACTATCCAATAGCCAGGTACGGCAGTTCTCTGACCAAGTCTCCAGGACAAACTGACAGATTACCCTCAGGTAAACCTGTTATCTTCTATTGCGACGGCAGGGCTGCTAGGCTGGGTAGCTCTGACATTCTAGTTTCCACGAGTCACAATATCTATACGCATGCGGGCGGAAAAAGAGTGTCACTTTACTCTTCGATGTATGAATTCGTTTGATAAACTTCGTCACTTCCCTTGCATCGGTGGTGAGGACTGTGCAATTGCTGTGACCAAGTAAGGGCAGTCTATATTCATGTCCTTTAAGCCGCGGCGTCCTCGAGAGCAGTCGCAATTACACGCATACAAAAACACCTGATCTCTACAATAGCATTGAGGAGGAGGTACTGGTGGTGGCCTCGTACATGGTAATATACACGAGCTTGCATGAGGCTTTCATTGTCTAGGACGGCGTCCGCCCCAGCGCCCACCACGCCCACCCCTCCCTCCACCACCGTACCCTCCACCTCCACCACCTCCTCCACCGCCATAGTTGCCTCCACGGTCATAACCACCACCACCACCTCCTCCATAACCTCCTCTGTTCCCGTTACGTCGCCATTGATCACCTTCGCCTTGACCGAACGAGTCCTCAGACTGCGGCATGTTTCCGTTCTGCCCGCCGCTACCACCTCCCATATAAACGAAATCCGACCCGCGTCCTGGGGCCGGCCCAGCTGTATCTGATGCTCCGAAACCAGGTATAAAGTCGTCCTGATCTCTCCCAAATGAATCTTGGTTGGGGCCATTGGGTACACCGTCTGGGCCGTCTTCCCAACTAGGCCCTATACCTGAACCGATACCAGGAACGAAAGCGTCATCATCATCGTCAGCGGCAGAAACCTCGGGTGGTTTCTCTCCTCCACCAGAGAACACAGATGAGACGTCCCCAGGTCGCTCGCGACACCAGAATCGAGTGGTGTGATCATTGGAGGCTGACACCAAGATATGACCTATAGGATGGAAGGCAAGCGACCACACGTTCGAGTCGTGTGCTTGAGATAATGTAGCACGGGGTCCTGGCTGAGTTGCCGTCGCTCCTGGTAATCCAGACGACGGTAGAGGTGCTGACGCCGCAGACAAATCCCAATGCAAGATTGCACCTTCTGAGCCACCGGAAACTATTATGGGATGTACTGGATGCCAGGCCACGGCTATAAATCGTATATCAGGTATAGCGGATATACGCTGAGAAATGCAACAGGCAACGTACAGCATACTTCTTTCTTGTGTCCTTTCAAGACACGCAGCTCCTTCATAGCACGAATGTCGAAAACGCGAACGGTTTGATCTCTTGAGGCGCTGGCGACCAGATTTCCATCTGGTGACCATGCAAGAGCCTGGATTGTGTTCTTGTGATAGTGTCTGGGCCGATTATCAGCAGACTGAGCTTAAGAGTATATACTCTACTCACAAGGTCGACAATACAGTGCCCGTACGAGGGTCCCAGAACTTGATCATGTTGTCCTTACTTCCTGACGCTAGCAAACCTTTCGTGGGATGCCATTCGACACACTTGACGTCCCATCCGTGACCTAGTACAGGTATGAGTAATTGAAATCAGAATAGAATTATGACAGGCACGAACCTGTGAGAACTCGCTCTTCCCTGCTCTCTTCAAACGACCATATCCGCACGGTAGAGTCGTCACTGGCAGTAGCAAACCGACCGTCATCGGGACTAAAACTTAATCCACGGATGGCCTCCCTGTGACCCTGCCACGCTGTGAGGTTGTTCATATTCGGCTGGAAGTACTTGATGATCCCGCTCTGATCGGCGGAAGCAAGGTAGAGTCCAGAATGCGAGAACTGCATAGTGCGAACGGCGCTGTCGTGAGCTTGGAGAATAGTTTCGAAGTTGAAGGTGAGGCCATTCCATATTGTGAATTCGCCACTTGTGGAACCCGTCACAATACGTCTAGCTTCAGGTGTCCACTATATCGTCCCATGCTGTCAGTCAAAGTGCAGGGTAGAACGCTAGGGGTACGTACCACGACACAATTCACGGGGCAACGGATTTTATTCGTGGACGTATGCACGAATTTGGTGCACAGTGACGTGGAGTAGCTATCGGGATATGCCTTAGGTGGTAATAGCTAGGAGGGGGAAACATCGTTCAATTGGTAAGCTATATAAGGATACATATTTTGTCCTTCGTACATCGATGATATACGGAGGCGCAGGCCGCAGATATGGCGCATACGTCGTCTGAGACCGCAGTTTCCGTAGCTGTATACGATAGGTTAGCTGAAGACACGCGTCGTATCCAGTACGAAGATACTCACCAACGTCAGCCTCCCCATAGGCCCAGTATAGTCCACCGTTCTCCGCGGCCGGACCTTCTTCACCGGTCTTCCGTCCATAGCCTGTCTCAAGGCAGCCATCTCTTGCTCGTGGGTCATGTCGTCCGTGGGAGGAGGTACGGGTAACGATAGGTTCTTTTGAGGAATCCATTCGTGAGGTGAGGGTTGTACAGGCGGGATAGATTTCGGTGGCAAGAGAATAGGCAAGCTACTTGAGCTCGCCATACTGTTCCACGAGCTATGGATTCGAGTGTTTTGGTGACTTCAATTAACAAGCCCTGTCTCGGACGTGGACCTGTAACACTACTGCCGAGGTCCAAAAGATAGCACGAGTTTTTTGAAGCTGATAAGCTTTTACAGAAAGTAGTCGAGCCAGAATATCTGAAAGAGAATCGTTGTTGGCCCGACTTGCCGCGGAGCTCGAGAGCGTTCAAGAAGTTGCAGTGAGAGAGACGGAGTGAACAGACGCCCAACATTTGTCAATAAACGCCCGCTCTATACTATTTCAGCCGAATTCAAAACGATAGACCCGTAACGGATAAATCGCACAGACTCGGTTCGAGCTGAGCATTGGCGGAGGTGGGCGGGACGAAAGAATTGTGATGGCCGCCTTGTTCCTATTTGCTAGGGAGGGCGAGAAGAGAGCCGGTTGCGTGTTTCAGCAAAGTCCGACTATGTGTGTGTTTGGCGAAGGGGGTCTATCGTTTTGAATCTGGCTGTTAGGAACTCGACATCTTTGTGGCGCACAATATCCGATGTGCGCTGAGGCCACCATGGCATATTTTGGCTGGGATAATGTTTCATCTTGTAATGGAAAATACATGGGCACGGTATACTGAAATAATGAAACTACGGGCTTCATTGGGCACACCGTAGAGAACTGCAATAATGCTTCAAGTGCGTGAACTACGCGTGGCTTGTTTTCAAGAAGTTGTCAGTGCTACAGTACTTTATTTCCCAAAGTAGCGCATCATTCCGCGATGTCTGTTCTTGCAAAAAGGCTCACATTGAGCATATACCTATGATCATTCCTTCAAGTGGTTTTCCATCCCAACGGCGAGTCAGTCGAAACTGGGTGCATGGGCCTGTCGGAATATTTTCACTGATCGACGTCAACGCTAAGCATACTGAATCAGATGATTTTTTTGTAGAACACGCACCGAAGCCTAGACAGCATCGTCATCGATGTTTAGCAGAAGTGAAGTTTAATGACGGTACTCAGGGTTTTCCGACACAACCTGGCGTAACGAAACCATGTTGTCGCGCTCCACTTATAACCGAGGTCCGTCCGAACGTAGACGAGGATAATTCGCCATCGACGTCAACAGAACTTGTTGCATGGTCGTTAGCGTGATCTATGATGGAAAAGCTGAGACAACGCGATTAGGGAAGGGTCAAGGTGAGTGCGGCATGTCATATCCAGTCACTTCCATAATTGAGTTTTTTTCCCGTGGGAGCTAGACCGTATACCCCTACATCCCATGGGGCATTCCGGGGTTGGGTGGGCCACTGATGCGTCGGTCGTGTGGGGATCGTGAACGGTGATCGAAGCGTTGCAACGACTAAGATATTGTTACTAAATTTTCGCGTATTCTCCTATCCTTGCGTCGTTTTACACTGCTGCATACTGGCGCCCTCGTGCAATGCTGGGTCCATTGATAAGTCGAAGTGGCGTCATTGGGCCGACGATACTTACAGGCAAAAGTCAATGGCGAACGCTACGTTGAAGATGGTGGCGTCAGCGCCCAGCCTCGTGCAAAACTTTGACGACCTTCAGCCACAGGGAGCCCGGGGTACGCACGTCTTCGTAGACTTCTCTATACGCTGCATTTACACGTTCTATAGTTGAGAGCACGCCGGTCGTATTGACGAACGTGGTCCGAGGCCTTCGTACAAGTGGTTGTGGAGCATGTACTGGCAGCTCCTCACGCTGAAAGCTTGGAGAACATCCTAGATGTGAACTCCGAAGTCAGTTCCATTCAGAACCGTCTATTCAAAAGAACATGTCTTCACAAAGCTATGAGATATGCCCATATCTTACTCACATCTATCAGAAACGTTTCCCAGAATAGCCAATTCAGTAGTTACACACCTATATTCAAACACAAACTCAGCAACTCCGAAAAAGTATTTTCTTAGTTTCCTTCTTCCGCGTCATCGGAGTTCCCGCGAAATCGTCGTTTTTCCTGTTACAAATGACCAACTGAATTGAAGGGATCGAACTGACAAATTGGCATCTGCGAGAAGCAGAAGGTTCGAACAATATAGATCCCAAGGCGGCTTCCACACAATGATCGGTCAGACGTTGTACATAAACGACGTGCGAAATCTACTCACGGTTGCTGCGTTGATGACAGAAGAAGCCGGGGCGGCTACTGTTCCAACTGATAAGCATATACCACCATGCACGGTGTCGGCTTTCAGAAACAAGAAACAGTTAATGAGGCAGACACGCTGCAGAACGAGTCCACTAGCAGTGACTATGGGGCAGTTGGCTGACCGCCGGCAAGACAGGTAGGAGAAGGACGTGCCGCTTGCGGTTCTATCGTTTCCAGATATCGCGCACGCACCTCTTGTCCATCACGCCGTTCATAACGCGTGCAACCACGAAGAACGACCTATCGAATAGACAGCGAGTACACCCGACGGAAGACCATCCCGACCTCCGAAACTACACATACCGATTGGCGTTGCGTATAAAGACCCCGCCTGCAGGAGATGACCGCTCGTGTTTGCATATAACCTTTACGCATCACTGGTCCGACGTCCGTGATGCTGCTACATACTCGGAGGATCTGCACGGTTCGCGAAGTATGAGTATCTCGGACATCGGTACACAGAGTGGGTGTCGGTCATGAAAAAAGTCTTTGTAAGACGTTCCACGAAGCAACTGCTTACGGGAGCCTGATTTTTGTAGTATCTGACACAGCATTTGCGGCTTTGAGATATCGGCCGACGTTCGACGTGGTAAATACGAATGCCGAGTGAATAGAGAGGCAATGAGTGGTGGGCAAAGCAGGTACGCTTTCGTAGTCATTGATGAGAACAAATGGCGAAGATAGTGATGATACTGGCTCACTTTGGACTTGCCTTCTTCTTGGCCACATCGATGCGACACCTTTCCTTCCAGTCATTCTCCGCTCGAATGATACGTTTGTTCCATGGAAATGAATGTGTGGGCCCGATGGATTGAATGGTTCTGATGTAAGACCAAAGTACGGACAAAGCAGGATGCGAGTACCACCCCGATTTTAAGTCACCTTAGATCAGGAACAAATTAAACTTTTCAATCTTGGTACAAGGCTAGCCAAAAGGTTCAGCAACAAGGTAAGGGGACGAGAGCATGTGGCTTGTCATCGCCGGCAAAGGAATCATATTGCAGCAGTTAAAGTTTTTGCTTCCATCGTCACCCCAGAAGAATCTTCCTGTTGAGTTAAACGGACGACCGTTTGAATCCGGAAACCCAGGACTTCTTTCGCAGAAGCGTAGAGAGCCAGAAAACCAGAATATCGGCAACAAGAGCAACTTGCGGTTGAGCAAGTCACCCCATCAGTTGCAAGGAAACCTAGATACGCTCCTATCCATCACACAGTAGTATGCCGTGGTCGACTGATGTGAGGTGAGATCGCAATGGTGCCATTCCAGTCAACGGTAAGGTGGCGAACACAGCCAATATGAGAGTGTCATGTTGAGAATCGACGGCGAATTTGATGCAAGTAATGGTAACGGGTGTTAACGTTCGGACTGAGTACTGAGTACTGAGTACTGACGTCTAGCCAACAGGAAGCTGGCGGCCTCACGAAAAGCTTTTCTGACAGCTCCGATAAAAGTGACCGATCATAGTGTTGACAAACTGCGTCAACTGTAGCAGTAAGACCCTGGCCCACCTATCGAGGATGTTTCGCGGATAGAAAGGAGATACGCCAGGCCGCGACGTGGGACCTATGCGGCCAAAATGCAGATAAGTAGCATATAGATATGTCAGGAACATATGGCGATACCAAGGAAAGTGCTTGCGAGAGCATGATCATGATCTGCGAACGTCGGTGGTGAATTTGTAGAGGCAAGGAACGAATTTAGAGAAGACAAATTCGGAACAACGGACGTGTGGTATCGGAGCGCCCAACCTTCGGTCAAGCCGGGCCAGCCTCTCACAGCAACTTGAAAGTCTCCGACTCGGACGATGAAATGTAAGAAGACAGCCAGTCGTTATTTCATCGTAAAATGCAAGTACTGATACAAAACTCGAATATACTACAGCTACAGCGTTGCGTCCTTATAATAGACATCAACCTCGACGACATAGTGTTACATTTGGAGCAGCGAAGGTTCGCTTGCTCTTTCTCATCCCAAGTTCAACCATTTGTCAAGACCAAGACCCTTGTAAATCTTGTCGAGACCCTAAGAATCATCATCAGTTAGGGTTTGTACACATAACACCAGATCAAATGAATATACGCACAGTAGCAGAAAGAATGCCCTTCAGCAGACCACCCAAGCCGAGCCCGCCGAGGATTCTGCTGACCAGGTTTAGTACACCAGCGAGAAGCATGCCGACACCGGCGACGATTTGCGTCAAAGGTGCTGGTAAACGGTAGTGGTAAGGCTCCCATTGCTTGAGGTTGAAATTCGAAAACGACTTACCACCGAGGGCGTCGAGGAGTGGGCCTAGGTCGCGTTTAGCCTTGGGATACTTATCCAGCTTGCCCTTGGCCCATTCAATGGTCCCTTGTACGTTCTCAATCAACTGTTGGTGTGCGGAAAGGTTAAACCTTTGATTTCGATTGTTAGATCACAGGAGAATGTGCTTACGACGGACAAAGCTTGGGCCAAACGTTGCTCCTCCGGTGTCGCTTGGTGGGTGGCTGCATGACGCTTGGCACGTCCGGATACCTTGCCGCCTGGGTCAGCACCCTTTATCACGCCTTGGGTCTCGTTCAGGATCTTTTCGGCTTGTTGGAGTAGGGGCTTGACTGCGTTGATGAGCTCTGCCTGATCGCGCTCTTCCTCAGGGCGAGCTTCGAAGCCCTCAATGTGCTATGATTTTCCACGGATATGGTCAGTGCATGGGATAGGGCCAGGATAGGAAAGAAGCCGTACTTTGCGAATCATGTTTGTTAATGGGATGATTTTCTCGTTCGCATCTTCGATGAGTTGCGAGAGACGTTCGGCGAGCTGAGCGTCCTGCTTCTGCTGCTCATCCGTCCTGTCCTCGGACGTGACATCAGAGGGAGGGCCCTGCAGACGGTCGGAACGGAGGTCGATGTCGGGGACGGCATGGACGCCTGGAGTGTTTACGTTGCTGGTCGACATGTTGTATAGAGATGGGGATTATTCAAGGAGATGAAGAAGTCGTGATTCGTGAGGGCGTATTTCGTGAAAAGTGGTCGTGAGTCTATCTGGTTTTGCTTCCCTGTCACCTCCAGCTGAGTTGGTTTTATAAATCTGCCATGGTTGAAACTTCACCTAGCAGCTCCGCACACGCACGTCTCGCAGTTCTTTTGTAGTACGTACCTATACACATACGCGCAGTACACATCGTACACCGTACGCCAGCCATGACACAAGAGCAGTGGATTCACGATATGAAAGCAATTAGATCCTCCTCCAAACTTTCCACACT
>JAXQGX010000625.1:0-12967 GCA_037040455.1 Irpex sp. P115-07
AAGAGCTGCCAGACGTCCCGTAAGCAGCCCTGGTCTCTTCGCTCTTCCCTGTTCCTTCACGACTCGAGCTCCGCCTCTTATAGCTGCTCGTCTGACTGCGCAGAGTTCCCGTCGTTCATGGCCACCCTCTCACCGCCCCCTAACAGACACCGTGCTTCATCCACCAGCCTCCGCCCGCCGCTAACCATCAACAGCTGCGCTTCTCGCAAGAGGTCCAACTCAGAGCTCCCCACGACTGTGCTTTCACCGGTTCCAGCAACACCAGCACCGGATTCTCGCAGCCCAGAAATGGAGAAAGAGTTGTCGTTAAATATTCCAACCAAGGCGCATTCGTATCTCGCGAAAGCGACCTTTGCAGAGTTTTATTCGCGCTTCATGGACCTGCTCCATATTGCGCACAAGGAATCTGCGTTCCCCTCGGAGCCATCGTCCCCGCGGCAGAGCAGGTCCAGCTTCAGTGACGAAGACTCTATCCTCCCCATTTCGTCGCCGGTCGTTGCGACCTTCGGGGATGCCGTCTCAGAGAAACTGACAGCGAAATCAACATCATGGTGGCAAGGTTCCCCATCAGTACGTTCTGCTGTTCTCATCCTCTTCGTATGATCTTCTCACAACGATTGACTGTAGGTACACACGCCTGTATTCTTCGTGATCGCTATGCTCCCGGTCTCGACTGCGCTGTTACTGTTCTGCATGTCGACGCTTCCCATCACCAATTCATGGCCGAGGAACTTGACTGATCTCGCTCAGCTCGGGCGAGAGTTACACGGATACTCGCAAAGCGGTTGGGCACCCATGGCTCACGTAGTCGGTGTACTCTCCGTCGTTGTCGTCTGGAATCACGCCTGGTCCATCCCCGGTAGCGTGCTTTGGGTGCGTCCTTTTTCCTTCGGCCCGATCGGATCTAACTAACTGAAGGGTTCTCTCGTCTTAGAATGTACTTGCGGGCGCATTGTTCTCCCCATGGCTCGCTACCCTATTACTCACGCTGCTGACGACCGTCGGCTCGATTTGCGCAAGTCTGCTGTCTGCCCCTCTGGCACCGTTTTTAGTCAGGATGTTCCCTCGGGCACTCGACATGACTCGTAACGCTATTGAAGGCGCTACGAGCGACGAGAAGCCCAAATCCGCTGCCTGGGTTCGATTGTCAATCCTCCGTCTTATCGGGATTGTTCCGTGGTCGGGGATTAACGTCGCGTGCGGTGTGTGTGGAGTCGCAATGAAGGATTGCTTCTTGGGAGCTTTCATCGGTTCTATGCCCTGGACCGCTGTGACTTGCCAAATCGGGGATATTCTGCAAACCGTCGCATCGACACCTTCGCCAAACCAGCAGACAGTGCAGGATCTGCTTACCTCTCCTCAAATCCTCATCAAGCTCGTATTCCTCACGATCCTGTCGCTTGCCCCTATCTTGGGTCGCGAGCGTTTGTCGGCTTGGGTGTCAGCCTCGACGAGTGCATCTGTTAAAGCAGAGATGGCCGCACTCGATACCAAGGATGACCGTGTTTCACGGTGGGCGTGGGTCAAGGACTGGCGGGATAGGATTCGCGCACCTTCGCGCTCTCGCGCCCGTGAAGCCATCAAGGAAGAGTTGGACGTACTCAGGGATGAGAAAGCCAACTTGCCTCTTTAATCTCCCTGCTATCTAACGCCATCTTGCACACAAACTTCGATTGCTTTCTCTCAGCGCCGGTCGCCCTTTGTTGCATAATATCCCTTTCCTGCACGATACCCGCCCTGTCCACTTTGACTGTCCCACGACACCTCACGCGATCTCACGACACCCCTGGTTCAACATCATCGCCCGCATTCCCCATTCACTGCGCACCCTACCCACATCCTAGACCATCACCCGGATTATTGCTTTAGTCCTGCTTTATCATTCGGTCATATCTGCTTGCTCCTCCACCCACTATCCCACTTGGTAATTGAAAATCACTGTTACGACTTCCCCGTTACGTTTACGGCACGACTATTTCTACACTACTTCCCCTGCTTTTTGCGACGATACATCCATTGATGTGCACGCATATGTCTTAATTACACCACACATCCGTACCCCCTGCTACATGTAGGATCAGACTCGGTTTGCTTATGAGTCTCTTCTCTTTCTCGCATTTGACTCTGAAACTCTCCACACTTTTTGCTTGTTCGTTCGGTAGTCCTTTGCGCTGTTGCATATTTTTATTAGTTGTACATGTGCTTTGCTTCTGGTATGAGTGTGTAGCTTGTCGGATAGAAATTAAAAATATAACATCATCAAAGTTCGTTTAATGAAGGCCCATTTGAGAGATTGAGGCAGCTTCTTGTGAAGTCTTACGGACATGAACAGATCTTCATTGCCAGTGAGTAGCGGAACTATCGGCCGTGCGGTAGTGTGGCCAATGCGAAACGGTCCGATTGTGCCAAGACTAAGGCCCCGTTCGACGACACCGTTACATCCCGCTACGTTATGTTATTCTCCGTTATGTCACTTGCCTTGATGGTTAGTCAGCTCAAGTCACAATATGTCACGAGGAGGAGCCAATGGAAGCAGATAGAGTGTATACAGACGTGACGGGAGGTGACTTACGGAGTAAGTTAGAGGATAAGTCCAACAACGCTGTAACAGAGTATAACAGATGATAACAAAATGGTACTGACTTTTAGCCTTATTAGGTGCGATAACGTAGCGTAACGGGACCATAACGGTGTCATCGAACGGGGCCTAACATTTATGAGATCACAATATTGCAGACGCCCATGTAGAATACGCAGGGGCGCAGTGGGCTGCCGCCGTCGTACACAGCACACCCCATCTCTTTACCGTCGGTCTCACCGGTCATCCAATCACGTCTACATGGGACACAACTAACTCTGTCTACAGCAACATCCGCTTACTAGGTGCTCCCCTAATCTCAGTGCTTGCCAGGAGGCGTGCTACTCTCTGCGTTCTCTCCATTACAGTGCCCATATTCAAGACCGCACTGCAATAATACCCAAGGAACCAAATACCCTGTATCATAATGTCACTCGCACTCTCCTTGGCAGTCATTGCACTCTTTTGCAGCACCCTCGTTATCAGCAAACCACAAGACTCCCTCTCGGCCGTAATCGTACTATGGCTCCTACGCGTTGTCACCTTTTCCCTCCTCTTCCGATCCTTCATAGGTCCCACTATACTCAGACTCGTCTCACGCAGCTTGAGGGTCCAGAGCGTGAGCTTGCGCTCAATTCGTGGCATCTACTTCCGCGCAGGGAAAGGTATACTACACATAGACCGCGTAGGCCTGTCCTACCACCGCCCCTACAAGCACATCGCAAGTCGCTTCTCCATAAGGGTAGAAGGCTTCCGTCTGGAACTAGTCAAATCTGACCCGGACGCAAGGCGCAAGCAAAGGTCGTCCGGTGGCAATGAGCAGAGTCGGAGGAAGGTGGCGGCGAGGGTGGCGAGGAAGACGTGGTCCATAGCGAAACGCATGGCATCGGCGCTGTACACCGCGCTGGAACCGTACGCACGTCCGGTGTTGCGCAAGGCGGTTATGTCGGGATTCCGCATTGTCATTAGGTCTTTGCCCGCTCTCACGCAGGTGTTGGACCTTGACTTGGACTCTGCGATCATTACGTCGCCCAGTGTCATACCGGGCGTCGAGCTGGTCGTCAGTAGGGCAAGGATTAGCACGAGGGTCGCATTTACGCAACTAGACAATTCGAAGGATGGAGTGTTGGACGGTATGCCATCTCTGGCGAGGCATAGACGGTTTGCGAGTGTGGCGGACCTGAATACGAGGGTCAAGAATAGCTTTAGAAGGACATTGGGACGGGCTTGGGGGTCGACTCATGCTGCGGCATCGTTGACACTAGAGGTCGAAGAGATTGGATGCCAGGCGGCAAGAGCATTATTGGAAGAGGTAGAGGGATATGAAGACAGTATGTCGATTTCATCTCCCCGCGCGCGTAGGACTCAGCCGGCTAACATGTTCAATGCAGAGGATTTCCTGTCTAAGCAGAGTATCCTCAGTATCCCGCACATTAAGTTCTTTACTTCTGTCAGGTTGGACCCCCGGCAACGAATTGAACGCCACGGGTTGGAAGTATCGCTGAGCGCTGGTGCGACAAGCCTGGACGCTGATGTTTTGCTGCACATATTGAGTATCATAAAGAAGAATACTGCTACCACGCCGAAAGATCCTCCTACGAGCCCTATCAGCCCTCCTACACTAGATACACTATCTATGAGTCCACCTAATTCTGGCATCAGTCCTCCCTCCTCACCGCCACCTTATCGTGTTGGATGGGCATCCCCTCTTTCCCCCGCGTCTCCTCTCATGGGGGCATTATCTGTAAGTTTCAGCACTTCTCCTTATTTTCTGCTATTTATGGTATTACCGTTCAGGCACGCTTCCGGTGGACACAGAGAGCCCAAGCTGCCAAGAGGTTGCGTACGTCACAGTTGCAGGTATTTATATCTCGCCTTCCCTGACAGATGACGCAAACGATCGCTGAACCTTAATTATCTGTTTATTAGACCAGCCTGTCTATAGTGAAGGCAGTAAATGTCGACTTTTCAAGTATTACATTACTGCATGCGGGTCCGCTGAAGAAGGCGCCATTCGCTGGTACATATCGAGCGTGTTTGCGAAAGGTTTCTCTCGCAGCGACGTTGAGCCACCCGGATCGCGTTCCTTTACACAGAGAGTGGCTCGGCCGCACAAGTGCACCTGGTGACCCTTTGACCGCAGATGTTTACGCTGCCACGGTAAACGTTGGATCGTTCACCCTCGACAGACTACCTCGAACAGGTGACGAAGGTCATTTGCGTGTGGTCCACTTGGGTCCCATCGACGTGGCTGTCTTGGTCTCGCAATGGCCCACTCCGTGGCTCCAGGGCCCTGCATTCCTCTCTGGTGATCCGAATGCGCAATTCCTGGTGGTGCGAGTGTCCCTAGGTTCACTGGAGGTCACAGAACGCTTGGAAGTCATATCAGAGTTGCTGAAGATAGCGAAGAAGACGCCAAAGCCGCCCGTCGTAGAAACACCCGTCTTACTTCCTCCCGTCATTTCTCCCGTACCGAGGTTAGCCTTCGGCCTACATCTCGGTGCAGTATGCGTACGGCTTATATCCTCGGGCACCCACGAATGCGATCCCTTTGTATTGGAAGCGAAGACGGACGGCCTGGTCATCTCTGCAGAGACAAACTTCCGGATCATACCTGATCAGAAGGCTCCTAAAATACCGGCAGAACACGACAGACCACGCTTGCAGATGCTGGTTCGCCTCAATGCAGAGCTGGATCGTACGTTCGTGAACGTGAAGACTGCAGATAGCCTGGCTGTGGACAACACCCCTGGTATCACGGGCGGCGCGGTTTACCCTGGCGAGCCGATATTCTCTCTGGACACGGTTACTTTGACGGGGGACGGACATGCTGTTGGTGAAATGGCGGATGTTGCGGGTGGAGGGGTCATGATTGACGTACCATCCTGCTTCATTGACTTGCGATGCTCGACAGACGCGCTGTCTATCGAGCTGTGGCAGCCTGATGCCGTTGCATCCTTACGCTCCGTCCTGTCTGCCCTCAAACGAGAACACGAGCCAGAAGTATCAGGGTCTACAGGACCTCAACACCTCCTCAGCAGGCTACCTGGGAGTATGGCCGTGACATTCGCGCTGTCGCGTATTATGGTCTTCATCACAAGTCCGGATCTGGCTCCTGGAGAGGAACTCAATATCTCTCGAGGCGTCGCGTTCCACATGGGTACCGCGCTAAACTACTGCTCTATTCGGGATCGACTACACGTCGGATTTGGAGATGTGCTCTCGCGCACTCACAAGCGGTTACAACTGTCGCTCCCCACTGAGCTCCTTGCCACCGCCGCTGGCGGTTCTCGCGCATCGGCGATGTCGCAATCGGAGAGAGCTCTGGTGCAGGTTGTCGTATGGGACGCTGCGTTCCGAGACGCGCTGTCTACGCGATATGTGGCCGACGACCCGTTCGGTATTGGAGACATGAGCGATGACTTCAGGTCGAAGGAGTACCTCAGGATAGACCAGATCACCGTTGGCGTTGTATTAACTGGGAAACGACTGAGCGGCATGCCTGTACCGGACGCCAAGGATGATTGTGCGGTTTCTATCGCGGTATCTCGTATCAGGGGTTACATTCATCTGGCCCACGCGTATAATCTTCTATTAGCAGCTCAGGCCGTCAAGGCATTGCTACCACCTAAGTCGCCGCAAAAGCGACCAACGATGACCTCCAACAGTCCCGCCACGATGTCTGTCGCGATACAGTGCAACATTGAGCGTGTCCAGGTCATATGGGAGTTCCCTCTGCGTATGAGACTTTACACTCGAATCTCCGGCTTCTCTGTCCAACGTCCGTCCGGGGACAAGCTCAAGGTCGATTGGAACAATATCATCATGGCAGTTCCTGTGGATGTCGAACGCGACGGGAAGCCTCAGCGAATATGGGAGGAGCTTGTTCGCGTGATGAAGAGTGCGGGCGAGGTTCAGCTGGGAGTGAAACCGCTCCCGATCAGTGCTCGCGTCGAAAGTGCTCGACTACGTATCCCCTTCGACTACGTTCTCGCCGACCTCATCCTGGACATCAATGTGACCATCAAGAGTATGAAGCATCTCCTTCGTATGGTGCCTACTGGCCAGTTCAGCAACCCACCTGCACCAGAGGCAGAAGACGCCAAGAAGATGCCAGACTTGACTTTGCGCATTGGGAAGCTGACTGTCGAAGCCGTCGATGATAGTTTCGAGACACGCTTGGGTACGATATGGCGTGCCGGATTTGAGGCCGCTCGTTTGCGCACTGAGCGGGATGCGGCGTTTCAAGCGAAAGAGGCCACTATCCTCGCTGCTTCTCGTGAGGAGCCAGCGACCCCAGCTCAAGACATCGGATCTGACTTCCAGTTTTCTGCGGATCACACTGTATCCATCAAGGAGGCGCGTGCACGGCTGTACGAAGTCCACTCCGGTGCTTGGAAGTCTAGGATTCGACAAGCGCGAGGACAACAAGCTCAGCGACAGCAGACTGGTAATAGCAAGGCTACGGAAGAACTGTATTCCTCTTCTGTGGATGATCTGGTAGACATTGTGCCCCCTGCACCGGTACCGCCGTTGGCACGTCTGGCTTTCGACGGATTACTACTATCTCTTAAGGCACCATCCTTCCCTCCGGAGGAACTCTCGTCGTTCCTGTTCCGAGAAGGCGGCGGGCTACCGAAGGATACTCAGTATTCCTTGCTGGTACCAATGCATCTCAACTTCTCGGCTTCGTCTTTCAGAGTAGACTGCCGTGAATACCCTCTGCCGATGGTCAATATACCTCCTCATTCTAACAGGCTGCTCCCCGGAGTCGTGTTCGACAGCGATATAGTCATCGCGGAAGAGATGGGGTCCGAGAACTCGGTCGAGTGGATAGACTGCGCGATTGTCAAGCCTCATACCGGTGTTCATGGCGCCTCGCCTCTATACGTGGCTATTCCCAAGACAATCATGCCTGTGAAGACATACGCGAACCCGATTCTTCGTGTCAAGACCGACGATGTCACTGATCTCGCGTGGGGTGTAAGTTATCAACCTGTCACACAGGATATCATGCGTGTCGTCGACACACTATCGCATGCTCCTCGCGACAGTTCTCCGCCTATCGGTTTCTGGGACAAGGTCAGCCACCTAGTACTGCATATCTGGCTAGCTAACTCATATATTGTGCAGCTGAGACTTATATTCCACTGGCGATTCCGTGTGTTGTTTGAGCATGACGTCCATCTGCATATGAAAGGTGAGTAATTGGAATGTGCTTGCTTGACAGCTTGTTTAATGGTGCTGCAGGCTCGAACGACCCGTATTCTTTGAGTGACACAGGCTCTGGATTTGCGTTGTGCTGGCAAGGAAACCCTCAGCTGCTGATAAATCAGAAGAACGACCAGAACGAGGTAGTGCAGATGCTGAGTGATTCTATGTTGATCATCATACCAAAGTAAGCCTTTTCCCTATGTGACCACGAATGGTACTAACGAGGTAATTAGCATTGAAGAAGCTTATGGCGAGGCATCGATCACGGCTGCGAAGAGTCGGAAAGGCCCGCTGAAGCGGTCCACTCAGCCCAGTAAAGTCTGCGCAAAGTTTGTCTCTGGAACACGATTTGGTGTTGGCATCGCTCTGGAACGCACATGCGGCCCTGATTGTAGCAAAGGCTGCGAAGGCGATGCTTTCCATAGACAGTGCCGCTTCTTCGACTTCCGGCCTCACTATGAGGTTCAACTGGAGAAGAAGGCTCAAAGACCGGAAGAAAAGGTCAGACTGTTGTTATCGTGAACATTCAAACAAGACTGTCTGACATCTTGAACAGAGTTGCGATGACTCGTACAATGGCTTCCGCTCGGACTTCATCCACCTGTCTGTCTCACTGACGTCGTCTATCTTGGGGCAAAATGGCAAGAAGAGCAGCATTCATCTCTCACCTTCAGGGTTTTCACACTTCTGGGCTTGGTGGGGATTGTTTGGCCCTCAGTCTCTTCCTATTCGTCAAGGTCGCCTGTACAAGCACAAACGACCGCTATCGCCAAAGTTTGGCAGACATCTGGCGACACTCAAGTACAGGTTTGATGTTCCTGGGTTATTCCTTTCGCATACCTACAGAGACCAGTCGAAGGACGCGTGGATGGATGGAGTCTCGCCTTTGCTTGGTATCAAGGCAATGATTGGACATTTCACAGCCGACTTGCATCAAAGAGCTCAAGAGACGACCATCACCACTGCGAAGGGAGTGAAGACCGTCGTCCATAAGAAGTTCTATGCTGTCGAAGTGGTCATGATCGAAACGGAGATGAGGGCGCTCATGGCTATCTTCTCGGACTCGCTCAAGCAGCACGTTCCCATCGAGGCCTCGCATATGGAAAGCACGTATCGGACCCGCCAGGATATTCCTACCATCGATATGAGCTCCCCTTGGGCTGATATGGATGACTTCAGAGATAGCGACTGGAATCCACCGAGCACGCCTGTGTTGCACGCGTTACCTATGGTATCGTGCCCGCGATTTACCTATTTCAAGCGACTCTTTGCCTCCGCCACTCAGGACAAAGTTGAGTCAACGAAATTCGGCGAAGAGAACAGCCACGTCTGTTTCCTTGGGAAAGAGCCTTGTATGTTTTGTTTAGTATCAGCTAAAAACGCTGCTTACATGTTTCTATAGCTGTGCCCAAGGTACAGATGGACATTGCCGAAGCTCGCGTCGACGAGTTGAAAGACCAGCTGGCTAACGGGACAGATCCCTGTGCATCACCGTCGTCTCCAGCAGAGGTATGGGGTTATGTATGGAATGTCAGATCGATATTAATCCTGTTTCACAGGGAGGAGTCGCCACTGAGGATATGATATCATTGCTCCAGAACTATGTGAAACACCTACGAGAGGTCGAACTTACATCTCAAAGTTCAACTCGAAAAGGACCCCTCAACTACTATATGCCCGCAGACTCAGTCTCGCCGGACGAGTGGGCTGAGTTTGATAATGTCTACCAAGTACACTGTCCAAGAATATATATGGATAATATTATACGCGATGTAAGTGTTTACTTCCGCATCTTGGAGTTTATCAGTTACTCATTCCGTATAGATAATGCTACAATACTACTACTGTTCACGAATTCGACGGGGCTTTGAGTATCATATGGCGACGCGGTCAGTCAATTGTTACGGCACATGCAACCTGCGCTCACACCTAATATACAGAGCGGTGAAGTTCATACGCGATCAAGCACAGCAAGCTATGGATCATCTTCAATTCGACGACGATAACGATAAGCATCGAGGTCCTGCACAGGCGGCCGCCCAGGCTATGCGCAAGATTTTGTCAGGAGGCGACGGTACAGCCAAAACTTCGATAGACGTCTCTTCAGAGCCTCTCGACGAGAATTCAGACTATTCAGACCCGATGAAAGGTTGGACGGAAGGGGTATCTCTAGAGAAGGGGCATTTCTGCTTGCTGCTGAAACCGCAGTTGGTTCTTCGGAGCGAAGCTAGTAAGGAAGCCGTCTGTGTCTTAGCGGCTGTGCAGGGGAAGCTCCAGACCTACAACATCATGGACCAGGACAACATAGACGATCCAGTGAGCGGCAAGATAATGAGCAGGTCAGCTCCAACAGTGTTTTCCTTTTGCCCACATCTATTCTGAAGCATCTGCATGTAGAAACTTCGCTTCGATCACCGGTTTACAAGCGTTTTCTCCGTCGGCGACCAATCGTATGGGGAAGGGGGTTGTACCACTCGAAGTCCTGATCGACCTTCGTTGTGCTAGCAACTACTTCGATCGTCTCGTGCCACAGACCGATGCTATACTGCACTACGACAAGTTCAACAGGCTTCGTTTGCGTACCAATGCTACCGCCGCAACCCGCTCCAGCACTGACAGCGAAGATACCCCACCCAACCATCTTCATAGTCAGAATGTATGTGACAAACCTCGTACCAGATATCTCTATTCACCCCTACTCCTTTTCAGGACCTTGTCAAGATACATGTTCCTCGCTTCACCGTTTCAGCGAACGATCGACACTTCCAGGCAATCTCGAACATCATTACGAATCTCGTCCTTTTCTCCAACGTGGCTCATAAAATGAGATCAGAACGGCTGGAAAAGATGTTGTTCAGCTACGATTTCACGAACCTGTCGTTAGCAGCTGAAGTCGTCACGAAGCTGCAAGGTCGTCTTCGTCAGGCCGTCCAGACGAAGCACGAGGCTGAATGGAGACTTCAAGGGCACGGAGACTTGGGCAAGATCGAACAGTTGAAGATCGACGCACATATTCTATTGTTATCCGAGGAGTTGGACTATGTCTTCGAGGCGATCAAATTGGCCCAGGATAAGGCGGAGGATCGTGCGGCGCAGAAATCCGCTCTCTTGCTCCATGCGTCGTCAGAAGAGATCTCATGGCGTATGATCGACCGCCATGACCAGCTGCTTGCCAAGTTGGCCGTCCGTAACATCGACTTCCGTTGGCTCAACAGGCAAGACGGATCCACTGTGAACAACCTCCAGTTCGGCGATCTTCAGGCCTTTGATGGTGCGGCAGATGCGGAGTGGACCGAAATTCTGGCGAAGAATGAAGAGGCTTCAAATCACCCACTGGTGAAGGTGAGCAATACATGTACCTTAATATACGTTGTCATTCTAATGTACCTCATTCCCCAGAGAAAACTTTTCTGTGTCGCTGCCTGGACCGTTCTGCCCCCGGTTGGCGGAATCACGATCTACCAAAGCTTCGAACTCACCTTCCATCCTCTACGCCTGCAGCTTGATACAAGAGTCGGTGGAAGAATCATGGAATACTTGTGGCCCGCGAGGAGGAAGAGAGATAAAACTATCGAGCTAGATGTCGACGCGCTTCCCCTTCCAGCCTCGACTGCAACTTCTCCTGTATCTCCTGGTACACCCTTAGATCCGCCCACTCCGAGAAGAACCCAGATGCCTCTTCGACGGGCCTCCGTGGATATTGTACTCCCTTCCAGCCCCGACAAGAATTTGCTCATGGTCCCGACGCTTCGCAAGACAGCCACCTCAAGGTCATTCACAGACTTGCGAAAGGCGGCGTCCGATACGTTGCAGATTCCAGTGTCACCGCTGTCCTTACAGAGGACCAAGTCATCCGACGCTGTCTTCACGCTCGCCAGTTCAAACTCTTCTGGGCAGGTCTCAAAGGCGTCAGATGACAGAGACAAGCAGAGGCTGAAGCGAGAGGCAGATGATGCCGCGTTGATGAAGACTCGGTCGTCTCAGAAGACTTTCGTCTGGGTCAAGGTATCAAGGTTTGTAAAATTCGCTCACTGGGTTTTATGTGTTTCGTTACTAATCAAGACCACATACACAGCCTGCACCTGATGCTTAGTATTATGAAAGAGGACTCCTTCCTCTGCCGTGACGCTCGTATTCGGACGCGCGATCTGGAGTATCGCAATCAGACTTGGAGTGTAAGTGTGACTTACATTCACTGCCACGTACAGAGGAATTGACCGGTCGCGACTACAGTTCGAGGAGCTTGTCGATCAGTTCATACCATCCGGTAGAAACTGGAAAGGCTGGGTGAAGATCGCCTTCCAGCAGCCACTCGTGCCGGTGTTGCCTGTCGCGCGTGAGCTTATCGCGAAGACGAAATGGGTTCATACAAAGGGTCATCAGAATGACACACCCAAACGTATTGCAACGCCCAAGCAGAATGGAACGCCGCCTCAGAAGGATTCACTCATCTCAAGACGTCTCCGTACTTTGTCCATGAAGTCACCAAGATCAGGTACTCCCACGCCTACCGTAATTCCTCCGTTGCCCACAAGAGGCGACAACGACCTTTCGGCGCTTGGGCTAGTCTCGGAACCTCTGCCAATCAACGAGGACGATAGCCCGCCCGAAGAACGTCGAGCAGGTAAACGCAACATCCTCAGAGTGTTTGGAAAGCGACGCCGTTCCAAATCTCGAACGAGAGGTAGCTTCGAGTCCGGGAGCTCTGTATCAGTGAGTACTCGCTTCTTTTGGCGTGCTGCCGTTTCACTGATCGTTCCGTCGCTTCAGGTGCCCGAACCTCCCCTTCCACGATCTAGCCAGAATGATCCTGCACGTAGTTTTCACGAGACCGCCAGTGCTAGTGATGAATGAGCACGAGTGAGTTGCCGTAATGTAATGTTTATCTTTAAGTTCGCTGTCAATTTTTGTCTCTACTTATTCCCATCGCTCTGCCATGCTGTTTGCTTTCGCAACTGGACAAATCATGTATCAATATCTTGGAATATACACGTTGTTTTTCGATTCTCCCTTATGTGCGGATAGTATACGTATCCGACAGATCGGTTCGTTCGTAAGAGGTCCACCCGGAGGCTGGTCGCAGCGGGTCTGCTGACGTGTGGGGCTTTACTCATCATAGGAGCTCCTGAAGCGCCCGCATGATGTGCCTCACACTGACCGAGACAACTCCACTCC
>JAXQGX010000626.1:0-12906 GCA_037040455.1 Irpex sp. P115-07
TAGGTAAATATGTTGGGTGGGACTTGAAGTCGATGAGAGTAGACAACAAGCAGACGTGGCAGGGTAGTGACAGCCCATCACCACTCTGGGGTGCAGTTCGGCGCGCCGACTTTGACTTTGGCAACGCAACAACTAATTAGAGAGGTCACAAACGCGAGCTGTCACGGTGACAGCAGCTGATTGCATTGCTTACGTGTGCCACTTTACTTTCTGGTGACAGTGTTACTGTTCGCGTCTGTCACAACCCCCGGGTAACCACGATGTCACAGCCAGCTCTCGCATCCTGCGTCCACGTCGACGAGTTGTCCAATTCTACCACTGAGTTAACCCGAAATCGAACACCTTTGAACGAAAGTTACAGTTTTTACAATACCTTCGTGCCTATACTATCTGAGATTTAGTTTCTCTATTTTGAATACCGACAATCTATAATTACTAGTAGCCTATACTACAGTGCCAGCTAACGATGAGCGTCGTAAGTGCTATGCAATACTACTGGCAATATTAATGGTCGCTGACTCTGAGCATTCTAGACGAAGTCACAGAGTCTAATTCATCAATACTTTACGAGTACTATCCAACCTAAGGTCGAATGTGGCGAACAAACTAGTACAAGCTGTACTGAGCGACCTCCTCATCTTCGGGAAGCTGACGCGGCAGCTCAGTTGGCGGAACGTCACTGGCAGATCCATCGTACTGTATCAGAGGAAGGTACCAGGGATGATGAAGATGAGTCTTCGAACGCCTCCGAGGATTCCTTCGTGAGTGACTCCTCCCGTCATTAAGTATACATTCTAAGAGAATTATCATATAGAACGACATCTGGAATCTTCTCAATAAGATTGACACGCTCGCAGGGTGTCCCAAAGTCGCATCCACCCACAAACGGGGCGACGTCTCCCTCAAACTGCGAGCTATCCTCGAAAAATGGCGCGCAGATGAACTGGAGGACGCACCCACCAAGTTACTCTACCTACTCGACGGCACGTACCCCAAAGAAGAGCTGCGAGCCAGCGCGCTTCAGGGCTCCGACGTACACAAGGTCGCTCTGTTCCGAACACTCGCTGATCAGATTGGGCTGCGTGTCGGGCTCGTGGCGATTGAGAACGCCAAGTGGGGCGTGGAGTATGAGGATGAAGAGTTTGCAAACAATCACGACATGGAGGAGACGACTGTCGAGTGTTTCGTCGATATGAGCGGCAAGCATATCTCTGATACGCTCGAGGATTTTGAGGAGGCGACGTTCCCGGACTGGGATACGTTACGTGGTTACGTGGGCGACGGGCCATACATCGAAGAGGAGATGGAGAGTGATCCAGGCGTGTGTATTGTGCTTATTTTCTGCATCGAAATACTTCCTAACGTTTAAAGCTACAGTATGGTACTCGAACTGTCATGCGCCGTAAGCCGCCTCACATACTACCGTAGTTTAACACCAAGCTGACCACCTTTATACTATACAGTAACTCAACGCGCAGCACTAGTCATCTGGCCTACCCACGAAGACTTCTCAGTGCTATACACAGGGGACGACGCAATCGCAAAAGCAGCTGCCGACGTACAATCCATCTCATCTCGGCATGCATCCATTATCGAGAATGACCTCGTTGCGTCGCTGCTTGAGCGGGCTGAGGAGAGTCCTAAGCTTGTAGCGCAGGCTGTATGCCAGGTGGCGGTTCAATGGAGGCGGTTGTCTCTGTGGAAAAGTGCGATCGAGGAGTGCTGCTGCCAAGACTCGGACGGAGTGCCTAGTAATCTGTTGTCGGCGATGGAAGTATTCGATGCCATTCAAAGCTTCGGCTTAGACTCCATCCAACAAGCGTGTGTCTCCCATCCAGCTTCTCAATCCCTCATTGCTCCGCTCACTTTTTTGTAGACTGGACCTAGCACTCGACCGCGACCCGCACAACGCCTCCAGATGGGAACTTCTATATACCCTATCGACGCTTCTCGCTAATATGCTCGACGATGACAAGTCGCAAATGAAAAAGGACCCAGCTCTCGCATGGGCTGCTAGGCGTATCGAGCAGGTTCCCCAGACACTGAGAGTGCCGGTCAAGGGCGAGGAAAGGGTGTTGGTTGATATAGCTAGAGCGAATGGCGGTATCGACTTCCTGCTGGATCCGTGAGTCTCTTTCACTCTATTCCATATTGATCATAAAGGCCGATCACGTTCATCTACACAGGAAGACGCAAGAAACACTACTCCCAGCGGACGACGACTTCCTCCGCGACTTCGCAGCCGCCATACACAGCGCATTCCCGGACTCACCTGAGAAGTCTTCCCTAGTTTCGTCTCTCCTCGCCTCCGCCATTGCAAAGGCGCCCTTCACGCCCATACATCCTGAGTCTCCTCCCGGCAATCCTACCACTCAGAATAATCGTAGTCCGATTAGTGGGGACGATCCTCGGTTAGCACGCGCGAAGACATATCTACAGACAGCTCCCAACTTGGGTTGTGCGCATCTGCTCGGTGCTATCATCGACCGTGTCTTGGATACGGACGCGCTATCTTCAAGTGAACTCGAGAACTACGCGAGGCTTGTTATCCTACCGCTGGTGGTGTTCATATCCCAGGATTCTCGAATGGCTGCGCTCGGTAACGATATGAGGACAAGGCTTGGGAACTTACAGAAGAAAGGAATCGATGTGTTCCTTTGTTTCTTACGTGACGAGCGAAATCAAGTTCACGTTACGCAACATGAAGTTGGTGCGTTCCTCGACGCCGCGCTCGCCAATCACGACGGGTCCATCTTCGCAGAGACGTATGTACCATAACTTGACACAACAGAGAAAGCCCGCTGATCCAACTTGAATCTTTTTGTTAGGATCTTCCCACAACTCGAAGCGTCTCCTTCGTCCCCAACGATTCTGCAATACTTGATCGAAGAATTGTCCCAGAGAAAGGAACGATTCGCTGCCCTCGCCGTGGAGGATATGAGTCCAACTCTCACACAACAATTTCTCAAACGCGTAGATCTCAAGAACCGAACCAACATCATACGTGCGCTTGACCTGTGCGTTACCGCAGAAGCCCTCGACCTCTGCGACGACGTCGTCACCAAATGCCTCAGCAACACCGTCGCCACCCCCAAATACATCGAAGAAATCCTCATCCCCCTCTTACCTGAGCTACGCACCTGGGCCGAACGACACGACAGAGACATGGACGGCAGCGTGCGAGCCATCGTCATAGTATGGCTCGAACGCGTGCTGGGTCCTCAGCCAGCACCCGATCCCTTGGTAGCGAATCAACTCACTTCGTTGTCGGCATGGAGCTGTGAATGTCAGCCGTGCGTCGATGCGCGGACGTTCCTCATCAAGGGCGAGGAAGATTATGCGACGCTGGACCGGATTGGTATGCAGCCTAGGAGGCACGTGGAGGGGTTTTTGGGGCTACATGCGGCACGGTTGGCGTCGTGGGTCATGGTTCGGACTAAGCCTCAGTCTCTTAAGGTGAGTGGTCATGTTTTTGTCCGGGCTTATAGAACCTAACGAAGCTTGATTTAGATCTCAAGGTCAGATGTGCTTTCGAGGCTGATACGTTGGCGACGAAAGCAGGCGAAGGGTATCGCTTTCTTGAAGGACCTAGCATCGAACGAACGCGAGCTGAAGAGGATACTCGGCCCAGAGTATGAGCGAATAAAGTCGACACTTGTACCTCAGATGGACAGTCCTTCCACAGCTCCGCTATCTGAATCGGCTAGCATCCCTCGACCATTGACTCAAGGTGACCCTCCTCCTTCCGTCGGAGAGACTGGTGCTCGACGCGCGAGAGCGTATAGCAAGACTCGACACGAGCCGTTGGCGAAGAAGGGCAAGTTTTCCGTAGTGCCTGCTGTGTCCAGTTGATTTTGATACTATGACATGGCTGCGGCACCGGTAGTATAGATGCTATTTTTTGATAAAGCTGTCAAGTTCTCAGCTAACATCCATATCCTATGTTACATACGTACGCTAATAACATCAGCCCCTTAATTCCATCATTCATACTTATTGCGACAACCCTGCGAGCCACTGAACTTTCAGAGCCTGAGGGTCGGATGAGTAAGTAGTGGCACAAAAATAGGTTTGCAGAGATCAAAAATCGTATTCCGAAAGTAGATGTACTGTAAGTTTACGACCTAAAGTTCAGTCACAGTCACAAGGGCCATGAAGTGAACGTCGTGTCACGCGTCACAAGGGCCTCTGAACATCCCTCCAGTCGGTGTGACATAGGCGGCGAGCTTCCAATTTTTTTTTCGCCGCTGCCGCGGCTTCGTCAAGGGGAGGCACTATCGAACTTAAACATTCAGTCACAGGTCACTCGGGACTTTGAACATCTGAAAGTCTGAACTTTTGCGCGTCACAGTCACAACGCCTGAACTTTAGGTCGTACACTTACAGTATAATCGGAGCAAGAGATCAATGCGAAGTAGGTCCCGAATGAGTCGCCTTATGATTGCCCGTTTAGGAAGTTATGATGAGCCGGCTGCAATACAGCCAGCCATGTCACGCGTTGAGTTAGGGGTCTCCAGTATTTGCCGGGCGATACTTGACAGCGCCGTCCCAATTCCAGCTATAAGTGTAACTTGAATATATATTCATGCTTGTCAGGAAGAGCTCTCATTGTGTTAAACAGCGACACACGTTCTGCCAGGCAAGGCGCGTGACAACCCTGAGTCGCGCTGTGTCACGGACTCATTTATGTCACGGGCAACACACGCCGCGCGTCCACGTTGGTCTCTGCAAGCGCACCTTGTTTCTGACCACGATCATCCTCACTTTAAATCTACCAAGATTTGTTTGAATCGGTCATTCATCACGCATATCGACTTCCTAAACCAATTCTTCAAGCATGGCGACGACTCCAGAAGAGATTCCGCCTCCAAAAGTAAAGTGCCACTCAGCAGTCTGCGCATTCGTGTTCTGACTTGATATTCCTCAGAATACTACTGTGTCATCTTCAGACAACGATGTGGTCATGGGAGATGCTGTGGCTGTGGCTGAAGAGCAGAAAGCTGAGGAGAGCGTGAACAAGGAAAAGGGTGAAGATTTGAGCCATCTTCAGGTACGAGACATCGGAGTCAATGCGTACAGTTTCTTTATGAACTAATATATACGCCTGTTAGAACCACTTGGAAGTCCTCATGAAGTTGGCGGAGGTTGACTTCAAAGGGACCTTCTCCTTCCACAAAGCCTACACTGACGCACCCAATCCCGGGCTCTGTCTTTCCGACCTTGGTATTGTCGGGCTGCCCCTCAGTATCAGAGATGCCGAGGCCGTCAAGTCGAGGTGTACTCAGGCTCCTTTTGGCAAAGGAGAGCGTACCTTAATTGACAAGACTGTACGGGACACGTGGCAGATGGACGCCAGTGAGGTACATATGAAGTCATGCCATTCTTAACGGACTTATCACAGTCTCACTACGTTAATTCTAGGTAAAGTTTACCCACCCACGGTGGGATGCGTTTTTATCGAGGGTCGTCAAGGAGGTCTGTGAGACACTTGGCGTGAATCTCGAGGCCAGTCAACCGCGATGCGAGTTGCACAAGCTACTTCTATACGAAACCGGCTCTCAGTAGGTTTTTCGAACTCAATGACTCGGAGATATATACTATCATTCTGATGTTGCTATTAGCTTTTTTCCCCACGTAGAGTAAGTCCTGTCTTCGACTCCGGAGAAACTTTCGCCTAACGAGTCGCTTCTTAGTACCGAAAAACAAGACGGAATGTTTGCAACAGTTATCGTGATCCTGCCTTCTGAATTCACTGGCGGAGCAGCCCACCTTTCCCACGGAAAACTTTCAAAGGTGTATGATTGCAGCACCACCAGCCAACACGAAACCAACGTCTTCGCATGGTACACCGACGTAACACACGAGATCAAACCAGTCATCAGTGGACGTCGACTTGCGCTCTCGTTTAACCTGGTCCATACCACAAGGTTTCTACGCCCCGCTTTGTCAACCGATGAAGCCCTTGTAGTGCGGCTGCGAGATAGACTTCTGTCATGGAAGAAAGACAAGGGCCGTCACTCGCCTGAGAAGCTCATCTATCTCCTCGACCACACCTACTCTCAGGCCAACCTTTGTGCGAGCGCGCTGAAAGGCGTCGACGCTCACAAGGTCGCCATGCTCGATCCCATCGCTCAAGAACTTGGCTTCCGGCTTGGACTTGCAAGTATTGAATGTTACCAGTACGGGGGTGCCACGAGCGATTGGAATAGTTGTCCAAGAATCTTTGCCTACGTAGAGGAAGAGAAAATGGCGATTACCTGCTTTACGGACATGTACGGCAAGCTGCTTCGCCAAACTCTCGAGTTCGACGAGGAGACGGAGACGATTCCGTCCAACCTCACACCTTCTATCGAAAAAGGTGACATTGATGAGGAGGAGGTGCACGAGGAGTACCAGGGCAATGTACGTACCCCCGCCATTTCTCCCTGAGGGCATCCTCTGACCCTTAATAATAGGAAGCCGGACAGATGGAACGATGTCAGTATATTCGCTTAGCTTGATACTCATTGTAGACGGCAAGAACCTCTCTGACCATTGTATAGGGTATCGTCGCTCCGTGCTCGTTATTTGGCCTTCGTGGAGCCACTACGCAGTAAATTACGGAGAAAAGAAGGCGCTGCCGCATGCTTTAGCTGATATCAAGACTATCACGACTCCGAGCGGAAGCTCTACTGCGGAAGATGCCATCGGCTTTGCGCTCTCTCGCCATTCCCAGGATGCATCCACCGTTGCACAGACACTGACCGAAAGGGCTCTTCTTTGGCATGACGTCCGGTTATGGAACTGCGCGGCGAAGACTTGCTGCACCACGGGAGGCCTCAAAATCTTACCCGAGGAAAAGGTACAGTTGGCCGTAACACAATTTGGCTTCGAAGCGGTCAAACCGGGGTACGACTTGTCTATAAATTGCATAGTCGTGCTTGCAGCTGATAAGGGCTCGGAGTGTAGAATCGAAGAAATGCTGAACAAGGATCTTAGTAACGCGGCTCGTGTCGAATTTGTGGACCGCTTCCAAGAGTGGGCCAAGAATCTGCCAGACGACACGCCCGGCAAGGTCGCCATGGAAGAGTGGTCTACCTCGAGTGCAGCGATCGTCCTGGCGACGCTCAAGAAGCCACAGGAGGACGAACAACCACTGTTGATCTCTATCGCAGTGAATAACGGTGGGATAGGATATCTGAAGGATCAGTAAGTACTTGCTCGACCGTCTTTGAAGACCAATACCCATCTCCGTGAAACCAGCATATTGCCTCAGCTGGTCAAGATCGCAGACAGCAGCTTCTTGCGGGAATTCGCAGCCACCGTGCACCAGTCCACGGTCCTCTCTGACTCTGATGCCAAGTCTACGGTGGTGTCAAGCCTTCTTGCCGCCGCGATCTCGCGAATGTGCTTTTTCAAACCGCGCATTGGCCGCATCAGCCAAGAAAGGCCAGATTATCTCGAATTGGCTAAGGTCTATGTCAAGACAGCACAAGACCTCGGGCAACCTCACCTGGTCAATGCCGTCATCGATGAAATTATCGAGACGGTGCGCGAACTCAAGCCGACGCACGCTCAAGAATGTGCTAAAGAAATCATGATGCCGTTAATCATATTCTTGGGACAGACAAGCTCACAGCCGCAGAATGTGAACGATATTCCTACGCGCCTACCACAGTTGCAGGAAAATGGTATCAAGCTGTATCTGGACTGGCTTGCGGCGCAGAGCCAGGCCTGGCTTTCGCAGAACTACTTTGAAACCTTTGTGGATGCGTGCTTAGCAAGTGACACAGCCAATGTGATCGTGGAGACGTATGTTCACCTCAAGATCTTGAGTATGCTCTGTCGCGGTCTCTTTACTGATGTGCTTCTTTCTTAGTGTGATACCCTGCCTCCAGACAACAGAGTTAAAATCCAAAGCACTCAGGCTGCTAACCAAGGAGCTCGTAGCGAAACGAGACAAACTCATTGCGTCAGGTATGGATGCTCCTTCTGTGCAGTCCATGATTTACATGCTGGCGGCGCAAAGAGCCTCCTCCAAATCCCTGCCACTGAGGTATATCTCGGAAGTTATCTCGGCACTTGACTGGTGCATGAAGATGAACGCTCCGGACCTTTGCAACGCCATTGTAGAGCGGTTCATTAAATCCGTGGATGGACTTACGCCACGGGGACTCGAACAATCCATGTTTCTATCGAAACTACCTAAGTTGCAAGCATGGGGTACCAAGCACAAGAGGAACCTCAGTCTCGTGATTCAGAAGGTTGTGACCGCATGGATCGAGAAGGTCCTGGACGTTCCCCCGGAAACTTACACACATCTCAGTAATGACCTGGCGGCGCTAGCGGAATGGACTTGCTCATGCGCCGATTGTCCGGAAGCACGTAAATTTCTTACACAATCTGAATATAGCAAGCAAACTTTATACGGCGCTGGCCCGGGGACGCATACTGAGAACTATCTTTCAAAGTACGCACGTAACTTGGCGACCTGGAGTCTAACGAAGGATCGTAGTTCTCGGATCACGGTTCGCCAACTACTGTGACTGGCTAAGATGAATTCGCCACTGATACCTCACCTGTAGATATACCAGACCCGCGATCTACAGAAGTTATTACAGTGGAGAAAGCATCGTGCTGAGGGTGTCGCTCTCTTGAAGACTCTGAGTGCAGACGACAATGAAATTCGACATATCCTGGGTCGTGAATACGACCGTGTGAAGGCAGCCCTGGCAGATCCCCCTGCCCAACAAACGGATGGCCCTGCAGCTACCTCGGCTTCAAGCGCGAGTTCATCTACCGAACAAACGGCAGGAGATCCTCTTGAGCAGCAACTTCTAGCTGTGCCTCCGGCGAAGAAACGAAAGCTCGACGCTGACGCGCCGTAGGATGTCCACTTAGTGAAACTCTTATGCCGATAGGATCCACAATAGAGTGCGCAAGTTCATTGAAACGTACAATAGCGACCCGGTAAACCTTGGCAGTAACGATACGACTCAACATTCTTTTCCTAATGTGTGTTCTCATCAGTCGCTGTATACACTTTTTTGAATGCTTCATCAAGTACTCACTGAGCATTGAAATCGATGTGTCGTCACTAATAAACGTTCAAAGGCAAGTACTTGGCTGCATTCAGCATAACCTGCATAGGTACGAGCGTGGTAGCGATCCAGAACTTGACTATCACGCTCGTGACTGGTTCGAAACATGTCAGCGTTGACACAGACGCCCACGTGTTTTCTCTCCAACTGCATCGACCATTTCTCCCATTTCTCCTGCAGCTGGTGCTTCCAAGTGGGATTGGAACCGGACAGGTTGCACTCAATATCATATCCCTGAGTCACTGCAATTATCTGAACGTCCCATCCTATGCTCAACCGCAGTATCTCGCATATCGACTTCGATAATATCACTGCTCAGTAAGCTTGAATTTATGCGTTTATTCTATGTTCTATTCACTGATACGACCATCATTATATAGTTGCAGTAGAATGACTTCCGCTACTGTGAGACCTTGAGGCCTCACATGAGACGCGTGGTAGGCGGAGCGACCGTTGCTACAGCGCGTATTCAGACTAAGAAGCACGCTGAGCAAGGTCAAAGTTCAATCTGAACCGCTGAAAACTGGGTTCTAATGGCCCTTCTATGAAGTTGAACCTTCGCTCGAGCCGGTCCTAAAAGCGAGGGTGGCATCGAAGTTCGGTTTGACCGGGCCAGACGTTGACTGGCTGTCAATCAATTAGGAGTAAGTCGGTTCCCTCCTCAAAAGGAAGAATCGCTATCCATGGAACTCGACGGACCAATTTCACTACGCCATTTCAGTATAAATACCCCACGCTGCGGGTTTGCGACGACCTCTCCCTTCCCCCGACTATCTTGACTACACTTGTATTAGATCTCACAATGACAGCAAAGATCGAAGACGTCGCTAACCAATTCTTTGATTATGTGATCTTGGGTAAGGGCGGGACGTGTGTAGACTAAATTCTGGTCTTGCTTACCTCTTGCCGTAGGTGGCGGAGTAGGTCGATGATTGAGAGCGATCTGGTCACATCTCTGAACTCTATACCCGTAGACCGCTGGGCTGACTCTGGCCGCACGCCTCTCTGAAGATCCCGCAAACACGGTGCTCGTTCTGGAAGGAGGGGCGTCGCATGTGGACGTACCAGAGATATGTGAGCTTGAATAGTACGGACTAACCGATTTTGGTGCCTTATTACATATCACCAGCACGACCCGCATCGTACGGCAGTCACTTTGCCAACACCAACTATTCTTACGAGTATAAAGTGGTAAGCATTTCGCAATACGATGCTGAATGCAGCTGAAGGCGTTCCTTAGGCGAAACAGAAGTTTGCTAACGATAGAGAGACGGTTTGGCAGAGGTAATCCAGTTTATGCTTGATTGTATCTGAATTCATCTGTGTACTAGGGGCAAAGGCTTGGGCGGCTCCTCCGGAATCAACTTTCTGTGCTGGCTGAAGCCCTCTCGCGGTGACATTGATGGTAAGTTGAAGACCTCTTTTTCGTGTTATACCCATCTGACCTCGTCATGCTGTCCAGCGTTTGCTAAACTCGGAAACCCTGGATGGTCCTGGGACAATTATCAGGAGCGTATCCAGCGTATCGAAGGGTAAAGTCTCTCGCCATTAGACTTTGGCGATATATCACGACGTAGCTTTTAGGTTCAGTGAACCCTCAAAGGAGGCCACTGACAATCAGAAGGTCAACCTAAAGTTCGATACTCTTGGCACGAACGGTTTGTCCTTTAACTCATAGATTTCCCGTAGTCAAATCTGACTTTAGCATACCATCAGGCCCCTTGCAGATAAAATTCCCTTCTAAGATCGACGAAGCTGAGCAGCACATTCAACAGGTATGTGTTTATGCTGCGGCCCTGAATACACCCCTGACGGTATCTTAGGCATTCTTTGACAGCGGTTTCTCGGCGGCTGCTAATCCGGTAAGGATGTGCACACCAGCTTATTTAGGCAGCCGACTCACCCATTTGAATAGATGACCGGAGATGTATGTCGTATTCTTCAAACACATCTGTTCTCACGATAACGGATCCCACGTTGTGCTCAGCCGAACGGATTCTTCTTTGCTCCAGTTACTCACGACAAGAAGTCTCATCGTTCATACGCAACTTCGGTGTGCTATTCCCCTCCTATGGCTTTAAACATCGTGTTCACTCTTCTATTCAGGCCTTCTACGTTCCAAACAAGGACCGCAAGAACCTCAGCGTTCTGGTTACCGCCACAGTGCGCAAGGTGCTCACAACTACCTCCTCTAATGGCAATGTCATCGCTACTGGAGTCGAATTCGAGTATAACGGGACCGTATACGACGTCAATGCAAAGAAAGAAGTCATTGTCAGCTCGGGGTGAGGAACTATTCAGTCTCCGAGTCAAGTCTTGCATACAGCTCTAACACGCAATGCAGCACCCTGGGATCACCGCATATCCTCGAACTCTCCGGTATCGGGAGGAGGGATGTGCTGGAGAAAGCTGGAATACCGGTGAAGCTGGAGCTTCCAGGAGTTGGAGAGAACGTTCAGGAGCATGTCATGGTGGGGCTGAGCTATGGTAGGGAGTTATTTACTCAGCGTCGCACGTTACTCACTCCTTTGCATTTTAGAGCTGAAAGATGGCGTTGAGTTCGATACCCTGGATATCCTCCGTGATCCTGAGACGTTGGCGAAGCACTTAGAGCTGCAGCAAGTCTACGTTTATCCTGCTTCGCCTTCCTCGATATACTGATATGAGATTTCTCGTCATATAGTAAGACCGTCGAAGGAGTATTCACGACAGGCGTCACATCCTTCGGCTTCGTCACCCTAGACCAACTTACACCCCGTGCGGACGAGATATACAAAACTATGCAAGGCACTGTTGCGAGCCTGGACCCGAAGACCACTCCTCCTGGCCTGCTCGAGCAGTACAGGCTTCTTTTGGATAGGTACAAACCTGGAAGCACAAACCCTGGCCTCGAGTTTATCAGTTTCCCGGGGATGATGTCTTTCCCGAGTTAGTCTTTATCGCGCCCTTCGTATGTGGCATCATGATTGAGGCTGATGTTGTGTTCCACCTGCAGACCCACCTGAGCCTGGGAAGCGGTATGTCACTCTCCTAGTAGCGGTGAACCACACCTGGTCCCGGGGAGCCATCGTACGCTGTCTCTCTCTGGCATCTCCATATAACCGCTACATTGACGCTTCGTTGCGTTGCGGTAGCATACAACTTCCAACGACCCTAACAAGCTGCCGGAGATCGACCCTCACTATTTTGAGCAGGGCGTGGGTATGTTCCAGTATCAAATCTTCTGATATATTAGTTGCCAATGACGTGTGAATGAACCTGTGCTGTAGATCTTACGCTGCTGCTTGAGCTGGCGAAACGTGCTCGTGAAGTGGCTAACACTTCTCCGATGAAGGAAATGATAGCGCAAGAACTGAACCCCGGCTCTGAGGTGCAAACTGACGAGGAGCTGACTAGTGCGTATCTCCAATAGCATATCACAGTCGTCCCCCTCGTTGGTATACTAACACAACGACAGAGTGGATTAAGGACAGCTTTGGTACAGTCTGGCGTACGTCATTCATTGTCCAAGTCTTTTTGCCGGACTTCTCTGACGCGTGCGTTCACTTTCCAGATACCGCAAGCTCGTGCTCCATGCTTCCCAAGGACAAAGGCGGTGTTGTTGATCATACGCTCAAGGTGTACGGTACTACGAACTTGCGCGTCGTGGATCTGTCTGTTGTTCCCCTGCACGTTGGGACGCACACTCAATGTAAGATTCTCCCGATATCGACGTAGGACGTACTCCGCTTACTGATATATTGATTTGATTTTTCATAGCTACGGTGTATGGCGTTGCAGAGCAAGCTGCGGATATCATTCTGGGAAGGTGCTAAAGTCTATCTAT
>JAXQGX010000627.1:0-13000 GCA_037040455.1 Irpex sp. P115-07
CTCTCCACCGCACCAGGGACTGCCGCACGGAATCATGCTGAACATCGGCAGCTTATGCTCAATGCTCTTGGAATGTTTGAGTCCCAGTTACAAAGACTGCCTCCTATGGGTCAGACGACAACCACGACGATCCCGGAAGTCTTTCAGAGTTCACAGCACTTCGTGCATGCTTTGGACAAGCTCAATACGCTGATACGTACCTCGGTCTCTGAAGCCCTTGAAGGCCAGATTGAGGCTGACATCGCGGATCCGAGCGAGCTGCAAGCCACCCTGGGCGAGTTGTGGGCGAAGATTGGGTGCGACGAAAGGGAGAAATTGCGACTGAGCGACGAGATCGTACGGACTACAACGCAGTTTCTTTTGGGCGTGGGGAAGGTGCTCAGGGAGGCTTCTGCTGGTGCTAATTCTTCGACTCATTCGCGGACTGTGAGTTTGGACGACGACGCCAGCAGAAGATTGGCTGCTCCAGATAATTCAACTTCGAGTGACAGGAGGAGCTCTGATGGACGTCAGAGCAGGGAAACGAGGCGTAGTTGGGACCCGAGAGACGGTGCCCCGTCTGTAAACGATAGGTTGGCACATCTTGCTCGAAGTCATACTACGGGGAGTAGCCGACCGTCGTCAGCATTACATTCTATGACTCGGGGATCGAGTGGTGGAAGTAGCGAGAGCAAGAGTGCGAAGGACGGAGGCGCAGAACAAACACCTCTTTCTGCTTCGTCACGTCTTTCTGCTCTATCCTCGAACACGTCGACGCGTCGATTATACACGCCGAAAGACAAGAGAGTCACGTCAGACACGAGCACGCGTGCAATTATGTCAAGCATGGACTCGCAGGAGACTGTTCAAGCCTATGAACCATCGCCAACCCCTGCTTCCAGACATGGATCTCTCAGAGGCCACTCGCGCGTTCTTTCTTCGATCCTCGTAGCCCCCTCTCTGCCCACTCTACCATCTGAGTCACTTCTGCTCAAGGGCAAAGAAAGAGCATCAGCTTCTCCCGACAACCATTCTGGTCGCAAAGTATCTACAAGTTCCAACATGACTGTCCGTGCCGAAGGTTCCTCCCTATCCTCCGTGATCAAGCCACCAAGTGCTACCACCGCCGTCACTACATCGGACTCACCTCCGTCGATGAGCAGGGCCGAATCGCGTAGCTCGGTCGCAACGAATGGAGTGACCTTCTCTCGTCCTTCGACAGCGTCCATCTCCAAGCTCAACGGTTTCCAACAGCATACCAACGGTGTATCCCGCACATCGTCGACGGATTCGTCTACACATGCGTCAAGTCATGCTGCGAGAGCCATTCCTCGGGACATCATGTCTGGCTCCGAGACCGAGCGGCCAAAGACGTTCGCAGTCAGGGGTCGTGCTTCACTCGATGGTGCCCGAGCGAGCCTCGTTGGGACTAGCAGTCAGGCTTCCACCCTCAACTCCTCTCGTAGAGAAAGGCGGAAGACCATCACGGAAATCTTTTCCCAGGTTCACAATAAGTAGACCCGTTCTGTGTTTGTTTGGTGCGTTCTTGAGCCCCCTGTCTTCCGCCTTCTCGAATCCTGACGACTTAGTAATTCAGGCCTCCCCAATCCGCTTGCCCAGAATCGAGCCAACTCAAGCAGTCCTCAGGCTGTCTTTCAGTAGCTCGCGCAGTATTCATCCTCGCTCTCGCCCTGCAATATCTTCTCTTGTCATCCGTCACGGACCCGTTTCCCTTTTCTCTCCATCTTTGGTCTTCACCAGTGCCAGATATTTTTTCTTGGCCTCACGCAATTGCAGCCGGCGCAATCACTGTGAGTGTAAATAGGCTTCTCGTCGTCTCCTCGTGTACCAGCCCAGCTTTGCAAGCTCTGTTTTATTATTTTCCGGTCTCTCTGTGTCAATATCCTTGTTCCTCCTCTTTTCACTTTCTTCCTCCCTAGGTAGCACGTAAGATTATGGCCTCTATGCACCAATATGAACAATGATAAGCATCAAATATTCCTCATACGCATATATACTCCAGATAATGAATATTAATCGCCTTGCAAGATTTTCATCGTATTGGTCGCTATCGTGACCATCCTCTGCCACCTTCGCAAACCGATCCTGAGCGCGTGCGATGGTTTTTTAGAGTGATTAAATGAGCTGAATTGCTACGGCTACTGGATACAAGCTTTCATTGATATACTACTAAGTATTGGTGCGTACAATAACATCAGGCCGGTTACATACATACAACAAAGTCATCCTGGTAGTAGTACGAAGAGTGCCAGAAAGAATTACACGGGAAGCCCAGCTAACCCTATCAAAGTACAAGACTGACATACAAAACCGGAACTTGGTATATGAATTAGGTAGACGTGTTTGATAGTTGCATATATCTTGTTTTATTCGGGGCTGATGCCTTCACTTGTGGAACGGGGTAGATAGGTGTAGATGGCGCGCAGTGCGATTCCGCAGCCGTCCTCCTGTGTACACAAGAAATGCATGAGATTCCCGACATGACGGACGCGGCGAATACGAAAGGCGACTCACAGAGCGAATCTTTTGTCCAACAATGGCGGCCTTCTCTTTCATGATCCTATAATGTTGTTAAACATCATTAATCGAGATCATGGATCGGTGCTGCTGCCTACCTGTCTGACGTTGCCTTGATCAAAGCATGCGAGAGGTCGCTGACACGAAGACTTGGAACACGAAGTCCAGCCTTAGAAGAACCGAATCAGACTCAAATAAGTAATAGCAAGGCGACATTCTTACCCCGAGATGTTGCACTCTGGACGCCCAGAAATATTGATCACCGAACCACGGCTTGATTAGAGTGGGTATACCAGCTGGGGGAGAGATGGTAAGGACGCGCAAATTTTATCATAAACAGTGGAATTCTCACCTCGGAGACTTGCACCGGTAGTTCCAGCGCCACCATGGTGCAATGCAGCGTCGATTTGAGGGAATAGCCAACTGAAAAGTAATATATTAGCCAAATATGCTATTTCTAGCCACCTTGCAGGTACTTACTCGTGGGGTATTTTATCAATCTTCAACAGAAGGCAGTTGAGCATCATGAACTCCATACACAGTACTGAAGGGGAGGCTTACCACGTATACTTCATCAGGAATCTCGATCTCCGGCTGGATCTTTTTAGACATACGACCCGACCAACCTCTCGAGACGATAGCCCTGACTCCGCCTAGAAGTCACAGTGTATTAGTATTGACCTCTCTATCATCAGATCGCGGGATATTTGTGAACATACTCTTCTTGACAGCCTGATAGATATGTTCCGTCATAGCCTGCGGGTCGGGTACGGTGATACTGCCAAAGCCGATGTATACCAAGGGTTTGTTCTCCTGGCGTGCCTCTCGCATGAACCGCAATAACGACTCGGGTGCGAACCATCCGAGGTCTGGGTTTTCGAGGAACCAGCTGTTAAAGTGAAGTAATTGTTCAATACATGTGGTACGAGTCGGTCGGCAGGTCGAGATACGATGGTACTTACTACCCGCATTCAACTTTGCTATCGCTCCAATCCAGTGGCTTGGGGACAACAGCCTGTGGTAGAAACGTTGTCAGCACATCGAGTATATAACATCGATGAAATGGAAGATAGACTTACGGATGAGAAGTTGTACAGAACTGGGATCATAGACTGCGCACTATGGCCCATTGTCGTGGGCTCCAACTTGAGATACTCCTTACGCCAGCGATTGACTTGTCCAGCGGTTGCTGCCCATAGAATATTATCAAATAATACATAGCTGTGCGTTTGGTGCCAAGGCTGAGAAAAAGCGTTGCGATGTAGTAAAACTTCGAGGACTCACGATAAAGCATTGGCACGAGGTGTCTCTAGAGGGGGGCCAATGAAGGGATGAGGGAATGAGGTGGTTCTAGACACGATCATAAGCTTGGGCAATGAAGTATCAGAGTGGATCATCTTACTTGGTCCATGGCATCGTACAAACACGGAAATAAGGAATATCTGAGAGAGAGATATCAGTTTCAGAGTAGCGTGGTCTGACAGCTCGAGTACACTGACGAAGTGCTTCTGCAATGTGAACTCCGGCCATTGCGTAAGGACTCTCGAGCAGAACGTCTGCGTCTTGACAGTTCTTCCAGGCGTCATGAAGTACTGAAAACGATAAGAACATCGTCAGACGTGAAATCAGGTAGCATTCAGTGAGCTGTAGCTTACGCGAGTCAAGCCATGTGCGATACTACACCGACGAAATCAGTACAGTATATGCTCCCAATCGCAGAAAATTTGCTCACATTCGATAAACTCTGCTTGAAGAACTGTGGAGAGAACATCTTCACTACTAGTTAGTGTCCATTCCGTTCATCTCACCACACCACACTCAACAATCAAACTCACCTTATTTTCCACACTCAACAACATCAAAGCCCCAGGATCCCCACCCGCCTCGCGATGGTCCAACCCAAACCCTTCAATCCACTCCTTATATTCCGCATGCGTCACAATAGTCACTCGATGCCCCACGCTCTTCAGCCTCTTCCCGAGCGCGATATACGGCTGAACGTCGCCCCTCGAGCCGATCGTTAAGCATACAAAGTGGCGAGACGGCGCTGGCAATGCTTGGATGTCCAGTCCTGCAGGTAGATTGACGGCTCTAGGGAACCGGAGGACGTTTGAGGGGTCGATGCCTTTTCTCAGGGAGGTGTATTTGCGTCCGGGAGGTGCGAGTAGCGCGGTATGTGATGTGGAGCGTTTGAGGAAACGGTGCTGTGAACTTGACGCGGAGGGAGGTGACGACGGAGGAAGCGACGCAGACGGCAGCGGTACTGATGGAGGTAGGTGAACGTGTGTATCGAGAGGCTTGAGTTCCAGAATGGAGCGTTCTTCGACAGGGGTTAGGGAAGGTGACTCTGGAGGAGACTCAGTGAGTACAGGATCAGGGATACCGCCTTTTACGTCGTTGATCCTCTTGATAGCTTCAATTCGATCTCCCTCGGTAGTCAGGTAGAAGTTGAGGTTGTGGTGACCTTCGATCTCAAGCGTGATGCCGTGTCGGCGGTTCAAGTGGCCTTCCTTTGCCGCAGAACGTATGCTGGAGGTCGCGATACGGTAGTGCAGATCTTGCAATGCGAGGGATTTGCTCCAGAATCCCACCCATTCTGGTGACACGACCAGGAAGCCCTTGTATAGTAGAGCTCGCCTGATGACGCAAGCTCGGACCACTATAGGAGAAACCACCGTCCCGTTCATTAGTTAAATTACGCAAGTATAAACCTGAAATAAATACGTACTCCAAACTTCTGGCGTATACTCAATGGCAAGTGTATTAGCAACAACCTCGACCTTGCTCTTGTGAGGCTTTGAACCTTGAGTCGCCATCTGGGCCAAATCAGGGATCGAGTCATGAGGGCTTTCGAGACCGAACTCGATAACAACAGGCCTGTCGGGGAACAGGAGAATTTCCTTGTCGATGCGCCGTTTGCTTTCAGCGACCAACTCGGTAATATGCTCCCACTTCTCGTCTGCCTTGTAAACCGCCATGTCAATTACCTGGCTGACTTCGGAAGCAGATCTCGAGCTGCCTGTGGGTGAGTTGCCGGCATAGGGTGTGGAGACGGTGAATGAGACTATAGGCATGAGACCTGCTTCCAATCTGTGGCTGAGCTTCGCGATTCGGTCGAGGGGGATGTTGATTCTGACCCCCTCCGCATCTTCTTTACCTGGTTTGACGAAGAGACGATGCAACCTCCGTCGATAATAGAACAACGTGACTGAGATAGAGGTAGATCAGGAAATGCTTCACTAGGTCAGAATTGTGATCACTCACCAGAGAAGTCTCGACGCCAGTCACGAGCCGATTCGACTGTGTCGAATTCAAAGACGGCGGTGATCAAACCGTGGTCTACTTCGACGGTGAAGCGCAGGAAACGAGGATGCTCAGGATCTTCAGGAAGGATGTCATGGACAGCACCGACTGGGAGATAACAGAACGACGTAAGTTTAAGCTGGTACGGAGATAATGGTCCTTACGTCTAGCACTTCTTATGGGTCGAATATGATCTTCTTCTCGTGCGGAAGGATAGGCACTGATGAAGTCGCTGGAAAGCTCAAGCCATAGTCTGCGCTTTCGGTGCAAGCCTTTGCGGTGAATAATCACAGTTCCTGACTTGATGCGCTTACTCTTGACCGGCGCTGTCGGATCCGGTTCGGATAAAGAAGCATGGAAAGCCACTCGGTGCGTTGTAACATGTACAACTCCCTATAGGGGAAATATCAGCAGCTGTGGTGGCATGGACTGACAAGGCTACGCACCAGAACTATCACGTCCTGGATGATTGCCCCGTCTATTTCAGCGAGCAGAGTCTCTTCACCGTCCGGTCCGAGTTGTCCGAACTCTTCAATGAGGATATCGACGAGTTCTTTAGGCGGGATCACGTCGTGCACACTGGCATTATCCGCCCCGTCGACGCGGAGGGCGGGGTCTGCCGCATCAAAGTGTGCCGCCGACTTGCTCGACGACGTCGACGACGCCCCATCATGCGAGAACATCGAACTTGTATCTGCATCTGAACTCGATTCCCCCGAGTCTCCGTCCTCTTCAAGGTGAGCCTCCAAATCCAGCGCAGCCCAGTCGTTCAAGGAGAGCTGTGCGTAGCGATTCGCCATCTCCATCTCCTCCGGATCGAGGTCATGGCCGACGAGGTCGGCGAAATCCTGCAGGTTCTGCGTATTGGGCGAGCTCTCTGGATCCTCATGCGCGATGACCTGGTTGTAGAGCGTGGCGTCCGAAAATAGTCCTGTTAATGAGACTGGTCGCATCTCGCGAAACGCATCGTCTATGGGGCTGTCTGGCGGTGACAAAGTGCGAGGGTTACTAGGGGTTCTCCTGGGACCTGCGTCGGCAGCCATCGTTATATTCATCGACTGCGGGCGAGGCGGTACGAGTTGATCCTAGCCGTGTATGCGAATTATGGATGGCGAGGTGAGGGATGGGCGGGATGTCGAGAACGCCCTTGGGAGGAGAGGAGCCCGGTTTGATGTTTTCCAGCTGCATCGTTATCTTGACTTATGATGTCGTTCAGGAGGCGCACCGATCTTTGCAGTGCTGTTTACCCGCGTAAGCATGTTGCAGTCATCACCGACATCGTTTCAAGTCACCGTCAGAGGCCGCATGAACCACGCAAGCAATAGTTGAAGGATGTTTTTGTCTGGAAGATACATGTGGGTGGTGGTGGCACTGGCCCGAGTGCAGCTGCCGCCCCGAGACGCTAGAATGCCGTATGAGTCAACAGCCCTGAGTCAGGTCGAGGAGCCTTTAGTTCCTTGTGTCGGATAGGCTACACGTTTATACAATCAAGACATGCATACGGCTACATCATTTTTGTGCTATAACAGCCAATATCTATGATACACTTTACACAAACAGCCACGCAGCATTGGTGGCACTAACCAAGAAGACATGGACCCAGCCCTCACGCAGTCGTACACGCGCTCCGAATCATCGTCAACTCCTCCAGCAGAGTCTGACGTCGATATTCCAACCGGATATCAGGAACGTTGGTCTACACAACATCGCCACATATGTTAGCATGCCTCCATAATGAACCGCAGGAGGCGCACTTCCGCGGCCATCGTCCTAATAGCGATATAAATACACCAGTTCTCACCTTGTTGATATCGTTTCCGGCGGCACCGGGCAAGTACCACTTTTGTCCGAGCCAGTGTCGCTTGATCTCCATTTCGAACCCGCTCTGGATCACGGAGTTTCTGGCAAGCTCAGCCAGGGAGCTCTGTGGGAACTTGTATATCTGGAATGCAAGGAACAGGCACGAGCATGTCAACGGGCGACCGGGACAACAGGAGAAGATGACTTACGTGGGCTGCAACGCTGTATTCTTCCAGGAGGGGTTCCTGGAGAGGAGGGTCATTATCTGTTAGCAACGCGCACACACGTATGAAGCTAATATGATGTCACCTTTGTGAAGTGGAACTGTAAAGGATCGTCCGTGCTCAAACTGACGTTCAGCCCAATCTTGAAAAAGTCCGGAAGCGGATTTCTCTCGTATGCCAGGAACAACGCGTTGTTGCTCAGAGGGCTCATGGCCAATCCGATCTGCTTCAAATAAAACAGGTACTGAAGGGCAGGGACCTTGCGCAGGAGGATTCCATGGGAGATGGAGTGCGAAACGAGGAAGGCAGAGGTCAGATGGTCGGTGTCGCCAGCTTCACCGCAGTGAGGCCGTAAGACGAACGTGTCTGCAACGAATGGTTGGCATGATCAGCGAATGGCTCTTCAGGTCACGTAAGGACGTACTGAATCCGCGAGATCTTCGCCATTGGTTCAGACTAGCCAAGTTCGCAAACATGTAGTACACCCTGAGTCGAGTGTAAGTCTGAGGGTATTCGTCGAACGGAGGGCACAATTGATACTCACCAGTATGAGTACGGCGGAGACTCCTTGGCATCCCACAGCTTGGGGTAGGGGAACTTCTTGTGGAAGCGCCGCTCAGCCTTAGATTCATCGTCGACACTATCAAAGCCTATGACACGCTGCAAGAAGACATGCAGTTTAGGATGGGAGCGCGGATCCTTCGTAACTTCGAAGAGAGGGCGGAAGATATCTATCGGACGAGACGTCAGCTTACAGTATAATCAAGAGTATCAAAAAATAGTCCTAGACGTACTGGTAATGATGTCTTCGAATGTCTTCAACGACCCGTTGTGCTTGTACACATCGTACAAACGCGGGATCTGCACCAGCCACCTGACGTTGTGGGAGAACAGCTTGTGGTCTACGATCCAGTTGGCGAGTTTGTCCCATTCGTCAGGAGAGCGGCCGTAAACGCTTATACGCCATTCGCAATTCTGTGTGTATAAACGTGCTCAGGATCATCGCTCAAGTCAAGTATGGGTGTGTCCTACCTGATATTTGCTCTGCTCCAAATCAGTCATGACCTCTATCATATCGAGGTCAACTTCAGTTTACATACGTGCAATCAATATCCTTACCTTTGGTGAGTTCAGCAAGATATCTTCCCTGAATGAAGTTGTCGGTCTTCAGGAAGATCTCACGCAGCCTAGACTCGCCAATCGGGTTATACTTCAGATTGAACTTATCGAAACGGTGGAACGAGTCCTGGTGCGCGTGCATGTCCAGAGTGTCGATAGAAAGGTCGTACGCTGTGAGGTGCAATGACTGGAACACCTCTTCCAAAGTGAGATGTTTTCCATCCCTGAAAATGACTACGTCCTAAACCGGGATAAGCACTATCGAGCAGACAGGGAAGAAGTCGACGTACATGGGGAGTTTGCTTCATCTTGTGCTTGATGAAACGTAACAAGTGCTTCTGGTTCATACTGCTCGAGTGATGAACGTGCGTGTCGACTTTACGGGTGTTGTAGAAGTCGCTAACGACGCGCCGAGTAGGTAAACAAGGCAATGATCTGCGATACTGCACGTGTGCTCACCGATGTGGCACCCGCTATGCGTACCGAGTGTGAACACGTAAATCAAGGCCGTTATGAGCAGTCACGCACCTTCATGTCGGCGATTTCTTGGAACTCGTTCAAGAGGAGGTACATCGTGAACTTGCTCGACAGGAATCCTAGCCGGCGGAAGGCAAAGCTTTTCGTAGGGCCGTCAGAAATCACCCCAAGCACGTACTCGAGATCTATGAAGTATTCTCGAATTGTGGGAATGTTGTAAACAGGTTTCTTGTTAGGGGCTGTACAACCGCGTATTAGCAAGTCTGTACATGGGTGAATCGAAAGCAGTACCTGCGAGATTGTCGTACACCTGGTACACGCCGCGTTCGTCGATCTGAAAGTCCCTCGTATCCGGTCCGGGAATCTCGCATGCGTCAAAGTCGAACTCCTCTGTGACATGATCTGCCTTCTGTGGAATATGTTGTGCCGTATCAGACCAGTGCCAGTGAGGTGGAGGAGGTTTGGGATAGATCTTCCATGGCTCGAAAGGGCTCTCTGGGTTCGGCACGCTAGACGGGTCCACGTCAGGCCTTGCGCCACCGACATCTGAGATGTGGCTGTCCAAACCACTGAAGTGACCGTCGTGGTCTTTTGGGTTGAATCCAAGCATCTGCCCGGATATGGTCATGTATTTGTCGCGCAGCTCTAGGCATCTGTTGAACGCCTCGAAGATGGGGGCAAATTCGGAGACAACTACGCCGTCTTGAAAGTACTAGCTGTTTAAATGGAAGGTTTGAAGAAGTGCCACAAGTGCTTACTTTGGATCACACCTGGGATTGATGACTCGGCCTTTGGCATCTGGTCTAATCCAGAGATATCGTCTGTAGAAGGAGACACTGGACCTGGTGCAGCAGACTCAGGTATAGCCACCAGCTTCAAGCTCTCGAGAGCAGAGCCCGCGTCGGAAACGGCGTCGTTATTGATGGTCATAGCAAGGGGGGAGCTGAGTATCGTCATGGGTCTGCCTCCAGCATTGGAGACTTCAGAGCCTCTGCGATGAGCGAATTTCTTCTCCTCAATCTACAAAGCGAATAGGCTTTCCAATGGATTGTCAAAAAGGTTACCGGCATGACGCACCTGGTGTAATGTTCTCTCCTCACTGTACCCAAAGAAGCCACCATCTTTCGCTTCTGGGATATGTAGGCCATTTGGCGAGTCAACACCTGGTGATGCTACCGGTGACGGCGGTGAGGGTGGCTCTGAAACATTTTGATGATTGTTGGGCTCGGACGAAGCCATGAGCAGATTAGAATATACAGGTGAGATTTTGTGGATATACTTGGTTTTTATATCGCCCTGACGAGTCAGACGAGATGGACGAGAGAGTCAGAGCTGCTTTCTGCATATTGATGCGCATCAAGTTTTTACGGTGGACGATCGGACCGAACTTCCCAAACGATCCGCGCTTTTTTCTGTAAATGGCAAGCGTCGGTGATGCGATGCGTTTCAGGCGCTCCGAGGCTTCCGCGTACTGTGTTTGGACCAGTTTCGAACCCAGCTTCGTTTCAAGCCCCGAGACTTCAAGCTTCAAGCTTCAAACTCCAACTTTCGGATTCGCTGCTGTCTTTTTACCAAACTATAACCTTCATTCGTCTCTCCGACTACGATTAGCAAGCAGCTGAAGGAGAGCTTGTATGACACTTAGCGACGTGAGCGTTTGTAACAGTTCTCCGACACACCGCGACTGAAGTTACGCATTCAAGTTCCGTTTTCATCCACACGTTTCCTCACCGACTCCCTACGTACACACCTCAGTTCTTCTACAGGCTTGTCAAGATTCTGGGGTGAGTTACCTCCTGGAAAACTCGACGTAACGGATGCAGACATGTACATACCATGGCCCAGAAGATTCGACTTACAAATCACCGACGCTCGTAAGTGAGAGTAGGTACCCTCGGGCCTCACAACACGCGCACCAAGACACAACCAGATCAAGGGTATCTTATCAACATGTAGCCTACCCTTGGTGGAGAGCGCATGTTCAAATTGACAGATCCGTCAGATTAGTGCCCCTGCGCTTACTACGCTTTAATCACACCTGCCAAATACGGTATGTTGCGAGATGTTTGATTTCGGGGGTGGCTGCTGACTCCATGCCCCGGTTGAACATACCTACCTGTGCTAACCTAACTATAGCTACTAGCTCGACTCCGAACATGCCCTGTTTTTTGCTACAGGATCAATGAAGCAAGAAGCCGTCAATAGGATATGGCTGTGATGCCCATGAAGGCTGACTACTTGGTACTCTTGTTCCAGATAGTTCAATGACGGGCCCGAGCTCTTTGATTCCAGGACTATTATCTGCCTATGTTCATGTACTTATCATTGCTGCTGTTTTGCCTGGATGGTGTCCACACCACTTCCAGCGAAGCAGGCGCGATCGGCCCCGCCCCACCAGAGCTCCACCTTCTAGTCAAGCTTCACGACTTTGGTACGCCCCCTGATCTAGATCTTCATAAAGTACAACCTCAATCAAAACTGCCATTTCCAGACATAAGCTGATCTACCGGTGACTGACCGGGCAGAATGCTACGCGAGCTGTGCAGGCTGTCCCTCTGCAATGTGACATTTTGGCAAGAATTCGGGCTAAGCAGCGCTGCAGACTGGGGAAAACGTGGTCCCTAGACCAACTTGGGGCTTTTATGGTCTAGAAACCGGAACCGCCTCACGCTTTGCCCTCAGAAAACAGAAAACCGGGCAGTACTATTCCAGAATTCTCCCAGGGACGCCTCTATCGAATGCAAGTTTATGAGCGGCCTAGGGGCCAGAACAGTCGCTGATACCACGAGATATCAGCCCTAGAATCCTTCACCTTACTCGCTCGTGTTTAGATGTCCAGGTTGTCCCAGTTTTCCGTCGCAAAAGGAATGCTGATACCGAGCATCGCCAGTTTTTCCGAAGGCTGTCTGCGGGAAGGCTGCCCAGGTGTCCGGGTATATCTTACTTGTCAGCTGCCACTGGCTGCGACGGGCCATTGGATGATGGTAGTCTACCATCTCGTTCATAACGTCTTAAAGCCCCGAGCGGTAACTGTCTTTGGTCCAGGCCGGACTTTTTACAGATATCGCTGTGCTCGTACCTAGCATAACATGCCCGGTACGAGTCGCCCGTGGATCCAGCGTGAACTGGGCCTGGATCCGGCTGGCGGTTACTCACCTTGATACACCAGCTCGGATTGTCATTGGGCGAGAGGTCCGTATCAGACCGCAGTGCAGGCGGAAAACATAACGTATTGTCTACGCGTGGTAATCCATGCTCTCATTGCTGACGGCGTATACAAGTCATACGATGGAACTGCAGCTCACCGGACCATGATTAGTCCAAAATGTACGACGAAGATCAGCAAATGGCCACTTTTTGACGTGGTCGTTTGTATTTGTGCAGTCGGCATTGCTATCGCGCGAGTCTTCTGCCTACACTAACCCCATTTGTCGCCACAGCTGGTTATAATACCTTGTGCTTTCTCAGTCAAGTACACGTAACGGTGCTGTACATCCCCTCGGCCTTCCGATTCATACGGGCGAACAGTGTATTGACAGAAGGGTCTATTTGTTCAAGGC